>SNQJ01S0106214.1:0-28896 GCA_010110895.2 Picea sitchensis | reverse complement strand
TCACCATCAGACCATTGGGACCATGCCGTAACAGACAAAACTGAATTAATGAAGGTCTCTTGTCAATTGGAAATATCCATTACATTGCTATCTACTTATTCCGTTGATTGTTGCATCGAGAACACTTTTGTGAATTGTATCAAAGAGAACTCATTGCTACCATGTTGTGATTAGTAAGATCGACACCAGTTCCATTTTTTTGTGCACTCATTCATCCATCCAATCTAAGCGTGTATGTTAGACGAGCTCAACACCATGGAGAAAATCGTCGAAGAAGTTCTCATCAATCTCATGGTCGAGAAAGTAATGTTTGCAAGTATTCAAGAATCCTCAACGAGAGTAGTGCAAGCCTCTCCGTCAACCACTCGTGGATCCAGAACATCCCGAGTTGTCATAGAAAAGAGAACCAAGCATAGAGATGACATGACAAATGCGAATCTAATCGCAACCATCTTACCCGACTACATCCCGCCCCTGGCCGACGCGGTGAGTCGTGATAGTGTGCCGAGAGAGTTTGACTACACCATGGTTACTGCGTACCTCTCGAAGGGGATACACGTAGTTAGAGCATAGCAGGACAAGATCGCAACGTTGAAGTTCAAATATTTCAACCTAGGAGACCGCAAGAACCATAGTATGCTCGCCCTGTATAAATAATTGACCAGAATGAAGGGGATGAACTCGAAAATAATCCCCCAGCCGTGGACGATGAACCTCGCGCAGTCCACCCTGTTGAACGTAATGAATATCCCACACTTCAAAAGGTACCAGGAGGTTAATGCCTATGTTAATCTCCTACTCTCATGTTACCATGGTGGCTACTTATGTCTAGACTGATGTGTCACAATCAATTTGACGTTGATCCATAGGATCACCGGATTAAGCATGCAAGGACCTGACCTGCAGGACTTCTACCCAAGGAAGGCCACAGATCGTGCATTAGAAAAAAAGATCAAGGATACCTACAGTGATGTTGAGAAGGGGACCCGAGGCTACAAGGTAGCCTCCATCCAGAATGGCGCAGTGCACCTAGCATGCCAATTAATTGCAGGAAAGCTAGTAAGGAAGAACAGGCCCATGTAGGTCACAGGGTTTGTCGTTGACCTCGCGGGGAAATGTGTAGAAGGCCTACAGATGAAATGGGTGAAGTACCTAGTCAACTAGCTGGAGTTAGACTATCACAAAGCTCAAGATCAGGGTTATGAGTTCCACTTCAGTTGGCTCCTGATCCTCATAGCATTTATTTCTTGGGAGATGCCAGAAGGTGCGACCTTCATAGACATTGATTCATTCAAGTCGCTTGCTGCGAAGTTCACCATGCTCTGGTACTAGAGCGATATGGGAAAACAGTGGAAGTCAAATGTATTTTTTCATATGTATTATCTCCAACTGAAGAGGGCTATCGAAGCCTAACCTTGCATGAATCCGAACACCCTACAGTAGTTTCGACCCCTCATGAAGTTCCACGTAGATCGACACTTCATCTATATCACTGCGCGGGTAGACAAGCATAAGGAGGAGCTTCAGTTGTACTACAAGCTCACAGAAGAGGACCTCGAGGAGATAACTAAGGATTGGTCAACAAAACTCCTTATCCCCACTGATCCTGCAGAGATGTCTGACCCCAAACTTGACAGCTCAGAGGCCACATGTGAGTGTTGGGGGCCTGTTGTCCCTTAACCAAGTTTTGAGGATCCTTGGTCATGTTTGACCTATTTTTGGGACTTTGATAGGCCGTCGAAGGAGGAGCACAAGACAAAGCAGAGATCGCAGGATCTCAGACCCTTTTTAGGGATTTTTGGGTTTTTGTCTTATGTAATGTGTATGGGAATGTCGGCCCATGGGTTTACCCATGCTTAGGCCTATTTTGTAATGTATAAATAGAATACTAGGCGATGTAAGTAGCGATCAGTGGCTGAGTGCTAGTACTAGCTATGTGCAAGAAGACGTAATTAAGACTTGCATAGCTAAGTGAAAGTCATCTGTAGTGCTTTGTGCGCAGACTGTGTAAGGCTCTGTGCCTAGATCTACTTGGGGAAGGAGGATCTGGTGAAGTGTGCGCAGATATCCTGTCCTATGCAGAGTAGGGTTCTGATGCTTTGTTCCTGTAAGAAGCTTGAAAGAAGATAATAAAGAGAAGAAGAATTGGTGGACGTATCCCCAGGGTGGGGGTGAACCACGTATATCTTGTGTTATGGTTGCTTTGTGCAATGTATTGATGTGTTTACTTGTTTATATGCTTTGATATAGATGAATGATAGATATATATGTTGATGCTATGTGCTTAATAATATGGATGAATGCTAGATATGACCTATGTGGATGTGCTTAGTGCTTGAACATTCTAGATCTGGTTGGATACTGCGATGCTCTGTACTTAGGGTTTTGTATGCAAAGTAAATAATGGATTAATATTGATGAACTGTAATTTCTAAGTGCTTTGATAAGGTCTTATAATCATAGATCTGTGTCCTAGCTAAGGTTGCAGACATCTGAGTCCTGCAACCACCCCTGCCTCTACGTCGGGTGAGACTTCATCTGCTTCGCAGGTGTTGCCGAAAGGGCTAGTAGTTAGGGTTTTGTTGGTGCGCTCTTGAGAGTTGAACCCTGGGTCTGCCCCTGTGCCAACACTAGGCTTAGAAGAGAACTTATGCATGTAGGTTTAGGTACTAACATCCTTCATGTAGATCGAAAAGTTTTTCCTATGCTATCATCTTCAACATTGCGGGGAATTTCAAGATTCTTGGTATTAGAACCTTTAGGTTCTATGTTAACCATCTTTATCTCAACAATTTTGTTCTCTATCATCAAGAGTTTATCTTGTGCTAAGTAGACAACATGGCTGATTTTTTGGATTTTTAGGGTACTCCTATCCATTCCTTTTAAGAGGAAAAGTCTTATCTCTTTTCCTTTAGGTTGCGGACCAAAGAAATGGAAGGTTTGAATTTTTTCTTCATGGAGTTACAAAGGAGGAGAAGATGATTCTTGTTTTTTTAAAATGGTTTTGATATCAATAAATAATTCCATAATCACATCCGGTTTTTTGTTGATATCCTGCAATTCACTTCCTTGCAAATATGTCCTCATATCTAAATCTTCTAAGTCAGTATGCATACTTGATGCATGAGCCTTTGTTTGTAGGATTTCTTGGGCTATATTGCCAATATTTTGAGCTATGCATATTGCCTGATAGTTAGAATAGTTTTGAAGACTTACAATGTCTTGGAGCTTCTCATCATAAATTTTTCTATACTGAATGAAGACTAGGTCAACAACTAGATTTCCATATCTAAACTTTGGCTCATAGTTGCTAGGGATAAGGGATATTTCCATTAAAGGAATTTTCTATACAAATTCCTTTTCTTGAGGCAAAGGATATCTCATGAGTTTAATCTCTTTGGGAGTGATAATCCGCAGATAGTCAGGATAGTTAGAGTTTGGCTGATGTTCTCATTAGAGGGTGACTCTGTAGCTACCATTTTCCCTTTAAATTTTTCAAAGGATCCTAGTTCAGGAATTGTAGCATTTGGAGTAGCATCACAAAATTTGCAAAAAAACATGTTTATATTTATGTTTTGCAATACGGTCATCCAACTCTCTAAAATTTTAAGTGCTCTTTCCTATAGAGTATTCAGATCTAGCATTTTGGAAACTATCTGTAGATCTTCTTGGTTCCATTCTAACACTCTGGGTTCTTCCTAATTTTAAGACAGGGCCTCTTGAGGTATCCTAGACATTAATTTTCTTGGGCTCAAAAGGAGGAAGATATTTTTTACATAGAAACATATAGTGTGCATTCCATTCATATGGAAGGGTTAATACAATGAAACCAATAATAAGAGGATTTACATTTCTTGTACCTATCACCACACCTTCAAAAGTGGAACGTGTAATAAGATTAGGATTCAGAGCTGGGAGTGTCGTGGAAATGAAACATAAGCATACTGTGGTATGTAATTGGGTAATGTCGGAGTGAACAAACATGTAAAAACCAACAAAGTGGACATAGGCTCAGAGAAGTTCATTTATATGAGGATCAGTGAGGGAAACTTAATATCATGGTATAACTGAGGATTAAACTGGGTCGTTATGAAGTGAAGCCTTAAATCATCCAATAAGGGAATCCTAGAATTTATTATGGAGGGGATAAATTACATAGGTGAGACAATAAACATTTAATCCAGGTAGTACTAGAGGATTTATACTGAACTAAATAAGCCCTAAATTAACATATTTATACCCATGTTCTAGTCCCCATTAGATGCACATTGATAGGTATATTTAGAAAAGTATACTGAATAAGATTAGATGCACAAAATTTAAACATTAGAATATTACAGATATTTTCAGGAGAAATTTCCTACAAACCAAGGCTCATGTGTCAAGTATGCATATTAACTTAGATGATTTATATATGAGGACATCTCTCCAAGGAAGATAATTTCAAGAGATCAACAAAAAACAGGATGTGATTATGGAAGTAGTCATTGATCTTGAAACAAATTTAAACAAATAAGAATCATTTTCTCTTCCTCTGTCACTCCATGAAGAAAAAATTCAAACCTTCCATTTATTTGGTTTGAAAACTAAAGGAAAAGAGACAATACTTTTCCCCCTAGAAGGAATGGATAGGAATACCCTAAAAATACAAAAAATCGATCATGTTTTCCACTTAACACAAGAGAAAATCTTGATAAAGATATTTTTTTTTGAGATGAATATGGTTAAGATAGAACCTGAAGGTTCTAGTACCAATAATCCTAAAATTCCCCACAATACTGAAGATGATAGTAGAGAATTTGTTTTTCAATATGCATGGGAGAAATTGTGTAATGCCAAATACAAATCAAGCAAGAAAATGCCTTATGATCCTGTAGATTCCGAGAACTTTCCAAGATTCAATAGATAGAATATTGATAGTTCCCCTATAAAAAAATTTAATTGCAAACTAGAGAGTGAAATCATGATGTTATCTCAAAATTGGTCTTCTTGGGAAAATACCCGAAAATCAATATATAGAAATAGAGTAAGTTAGGGAGAACTTGCTCTCAGACTGACTTGGGGTTTTACTAGTAATTTAGAATTATGGTGGGACAGATTAAATGAAGCAGATAAGATTTCAATTATGGAAAGAAAAAATCCTATTGAATATATCACACAAGATGTAGTGCATGAATTTTATGGCAAAGAAAATATAGACACACAACTATATGTAGACGTGTTCATGAACCAAAAATTGTGCAGTCTTAAGGAACTTCTCAAAATATTGTGCACTATGCAGGATCTTCTCTACAAAAATCCATATCATGATAATATAGACTATCTGCAAAAATATCTATCTATTATGCCTTGCTGTATTCCTGATTTAGTCTGTGAGATATTTGAAGCCAAGGATATTCAGGTTGATGAATTATCTCTATCTAGACTACAAGAACAACTAGTTAATACCTTTCAAACAAAATTGATACACAGGAAAACTACAAAGTCAGTAAAAAATCATCTCGGCTTTGACCATAGTGTTTGTGATATTTATGCAGAGACATATCATTTTGGTTGTCACAAACAAAATATAGGAAATATGTATGTGGACAAAATTGTAAATGTAAAACATGCAGATCTAACAATTATCCTAGATACAAGTTTAAAATATCTCAAAAATACTCCAAGCATTCCAAGCCCCTTAGGAAGAGTTACTTCAAAAAGGGACCTTATCCCAATACTAAAACAAATTGTTATATTTTACATAAGCATGTCCACTGGGAAAATTAGCCTATGCGAGGAAAAACAAGACACCAACACAATTTGACGAATATTTTCGCCCAATCTTATGATCTTTCAGAATGGGATCCTGTTTCTTCTCTTCGTTCAAAATGTGAATACTTTTCCATTATTGATTCCTCTGATATGATTCTGACAAACCGACCAATCATGTTATACATAAACTCCACATTGTTGACCATTTTTAGGAAAGTACCTCTTCAAAAGATGATGTTGATTTTCTTTCTTTTCCTCAAATAAAAATTTTAAATTTGGATCCTTCCCCTTCTCAGCTCCAAGATCCAATTTCTTCTCTTCAATCATAGCTTTCTTTCATCACTCCCAGATATTTCCTCTTTGCTCACCATTTACGTTCTCAAATTTCTCAACTTCAAACTCATTATATCTCTGTCATGAAACCAACATGGTGAGTCTCCACCATTACCATCCCACTGATGTTGAGTTTACCTCCTCCTCTTATCCTAAGAACAAATACCAAAAACCACAAGTTGAATCAAAGAAGTTTCCAAGATAGGAACCATAGTTTTTTCATCAAAGGAAAATATATGGTAACAAGAATCCAATCACTATCATAGACTCATATTTTGAAGAAGAAAAGGATGATTTCTCCTAGTTCATCAAAAAATCTATTCTTAACAAATAAATCCAAGAAATAGAACTAGGTACTAAACAAAAGAAAGAACTAATTAAATAAATCCTAGATTTTGTAAAAGACGATAGAAAACAGTTGGCAGAATTAAGAGAGAAGTTAGAAAGTACAAATGATGAAAATATTGAAAAAATGTTAAATGAATTGTTTGGTTTTGACCATCCAAAGATGACAAAAAAAGAGGCAGTGTCATGTATTCCAGATGAACAGACAATATTGACACTAGAACCACAATGTAATGGATTGGATGATAGACTAGTAATAACTATTGACATTAAAGTCTCTAGTTATAACAAATACTCTCTTGATGCATAGGTTGATATAGGAGCCATGAACTCATGTGCCAAGTATGGGGCCATCCCTTCTTATTATTGGAAACCCATCCAATAGTCCTTTCAAAGTTGTAAACAACACCAGAGTTCCAATAAAGGGTTTTGCACCTAATTTTCCTATCATATTGAATGGTCGAAAGACCACTATAAAATCTTTGTTGTTTTGATACATGATTCGGTATCCTCCTAGGAAAATATTTTGTAAATAGACATTTATCGATGAATGTAGATCATGACATAGTCAGTTTCCATGTGCAAGGAATAAAATTTACTCTCCCCAACAACACCACCTATGTTAGTAAAGTCCAAGGTGGACCTCCTAATGAAGGATTTGTCTGTCGAAATATTAACTAAACTCAATAAGGTCACAAGGCGTGAAAAAATACATGGTTTTGAAGTAATTTAATATATTAAGGGTAAGTTAGAAAATGACTACACTTTCGACTATCCAGATGCATTCTAGATGAGAGAACAATATTTTGTGGATTTTCCATATAAAGAAAATTATTCAGAGACTCCTCAAAAGACATATTAAATTAAAATGTCTCCTACAAAATTAGAGTATTGAAAGCAAGAAATTGCATAACTCATGCATAGAAAGTTGATTGGACCAAGTAGAAGTCCATGGGCTTGTCCTAACTTTTATGTCAATAAAGATTCAGAACAAAAAAAAGGCAAGTTGAGAATGGTGATAAATTACAGAGCATCAAATCAGGATTTAATGTCTATTAGGTATCCACTTCCATCAAAAGATGAATTATTTGCTAAAATAGGTGCCAATAACATATTTAGTAAATTTGACCTAAAAAGTGGTTCCTGGAAAACTGACATCAAACCAACACACAGATACAAAACTGATTTTGTGATACCTCATGGACAATATCAATGGAGAGTAATGTCATTTGGATTGAAGAATGCACCATTCGAATTCCAAAAGTAGATGGAATATGTATTTAGGGACCTTGATTTTGTAATTGTGTACATAGATGACTAACTTGTTTTCTTTGTTGACATGAATCAACATAAAGAACATCTTGAATTTTTTTATCATAAGGTATACAAGCACAAGATTGCATTGAGAAAGACAAAGATGGAATTTGCAAGAATGAAAATTGAACATTTAGGATTGATTCTTTCCAAAGGAAAAATTGAGCTTCAAAAACATGTATTGAAAGCTTTGAGTGAATTTCCAGACTAGATATTGAATAATAAGCAATTGCAAAGGTTCATTGGCAGCTTGAAATACATCAGGAATTTCTATGAAAATCAAGCCAAGGATGTGAAATGTTTACAAAAGAGACTCAGGGAAAATATTTATTAGAATGATAATATTACCAAAGCAGTATAAATAATCAAGAAAAAGATTCATAATTTACCATGTCTGCATCTACCTGATCTAAACTTGCCATTCATTTTATAAACATATGCTTTCGATGGGGTATGAGAAAGAGTACTATTGCAAAAGAATAAAACCAGGGATCAAGTATGTATGTACACCTTTGGTTGTTTCAAAGGGACACAATTAAATTATCCCTTGTCTCACAAGGAAATACTTGTTGTGAAGAATGGTATTAAAAGGTTTAGATTGTTTCTCAAACTTGTTCACTTTATTGTAAGAACATATCTAAAAAACATGAAAGGGATGTTATCCAATCACAAACTGTTAGAACAAAGGAATAACAAAGTATTAAGATGGAGTCTATGGCTTGAAGGCTATGACTTTGAAATAGAATATAAGCAAGGGAAAGACAATTGCATTACAGACTTACTTACCAGAAAAGAAAAAGATTTGGCTCAAGGAAATTGCAAAGATATCTAGTAGTCGAACACCTCAATTGTCGTATCAAGTTCTAGATGGATTTTATTGGGTTTTGGTTTGTAAATCATGTACAATTAGGTTTTATTTTAAATTTTTAGTTAGGTCCATTAGAGTCAGTTGAACATATAAATATATTTCGTATAAATGGGTTAATAGTCATAACTATGAGTCGAATTTATGGTTTTTTAGAGAGTCTCCAAAGACGTACCAAGGTGTAATACAATTTGATCCATATATAGGTTAGAGATATATAGTCCTACATGAACCTTAGATCATATATATAGATTATTTCCAAATCATGTTGTACATAAGACATGCTCAAAATGCATGGATCATATTTGAGTGCAACACAGTATGTATAGAGCCTTGGATAACCTAGTTTTATGTGATGATGCATAACTTTTTCCCAAGAGATGAATATTTTAACAATGTTCAAGGAAAATATTTCATCCTACACTTGCATTCAAAAATAACTTAGGCCGCTAAGTTAGAAGCATGGTTTTGTTTTGGAATCGGATTTTATGGAAGCACTTTACAATTAATGAAACATGAACCTCCCGATCAACCATTGTATAAAGTCAAGATTAAATTTTATGGTTTCACATGTGTCCCAGAAGATGAATTCCCACCAAGTATAATGGGATCACCTTTTTATCATTGCTTCGATATTATTCCTCCAATGGTTGTTTCCTCACTATCTCCAGATTTCGAGGATAGATATTATACTTCATTTGACTAAAAGGAAGCATGGTGGACCATGTATTATAAATGAAAGTATTGCTAGCCGATAATGGTGTTAGTTGGTTTCCATGGGATTATGTTAAAATTTCCACTTTGTATCTTTTCATGCCATCTAGAAAAGAATGATGGGTCCCCTTATGTCCGAAAGGAAATTTACGGGATGAGATAATATATGGTTGTCCCCAGATACCCCATCATATTCGAAGGACAAATAAATATTGTCCAATATTTTTGACAATGGAAGTGACTATATTTCACACAAATACATTATCCTTCATATAAATCATAAGCCTCTTCAATTTATGTAGACTAGGGACAAGTTTTTAAATGACCTCCATTAGAAGTGGTCCACTTGCTTTCAACAATTCCACCTCAACATCAAGTACACGAATAAAATGAACAACTACTCTGGGGAAAATACCCCTATACTGGGTCTAGGTACAGGCAGAGCGTCGACTTCCCTTAAAATATAGTTCTACCCTTAAGCTACCCCAAAACTATCTAAACTGAATGATGAGAGAGAGGAAAGAGGGTCAATGGATGCACCTTTAGTCCTTGCAGTTGACATAGAACTCTTTCACTTCTTGCAACCTCCTATATTGCGGGTCTCCTCCCAAAGCTGACCTGCAGATGATTAGGAAAACAATGCTACGACACATGCAATCTCTACTTATAAATTTCAAGGTTTAGATATAGACATAAATGAATAAATCAACAAAAGCATACAAATATAGATTTTGGGACAAGGACCAACTCTTTTTTTAAGTTTCAAGAAAAAATGATTACAACCTGTTAGTATCCAAATACTAAATTTTCAATATTCTCTTTGTTACATGAACGGGGTTATTCCCGTAGCACCGAGAAGTGTTGTTCCTGAGCACTGCTATCGTATATGGCAGAAGTAGTACTGAGCTCTTAGCTCACCTCATTAGAGAGGAGGTACATGAAGGTTGGAAGTTCTTATTCCATACACCCTTGATGTATGGCTATGATGCCTTGATTGAGATAATTTGGCCTTTAAAAGGTAATTTTCATTAAAGGATTTGCCAAATTGTTTCTCGGGTTTCATTGGCCTTTGCACAGGGTTGATTTTATTATAATTTCCACCAAAAATTTGGTTGTGCCATAAGGAAAATCTTCATTCCTTGAAACCACGCGCCTGCAGTCATACAAATCAAGGGTTAGCTACTAGTCAACATTCAAGTTAAGACAAAGCCTAGACATCAAACGCAAGCTACATGGAGGAACACCCCACGGGAAGGGATTTACATTGCTCTATGTGTCAGATGAGATTGGAAACTTTGGGATATATAAAGATTTATGATGTTACATTCTTTATGCATGAAGAATAAATCTTATAGATCATATTTAAAAAATTGGAGAAATCTGATTTCTCAAAGACCTTCGTGTGTTGAATTGGTTGAAACATTGGTTGAATATGAAGACAGGTGTCGAGAATCATGGTGTTCAAATGGTTGGCAGTTCTTGGAAAGCGTTCAAAGTACTTTCTCATCCTCCAACCGACATGCATCCCAAATCTCTATCAGTAAATTATTGCTTGAAAAATGCTTATATCGATAGGGCATCTCAGATGGCAAATGAAAGAGTAGAGGTTTCTTGTGTATCCACAATTGGTCATTGAGATTAAAGTCCAGAGTCAAGCGTACTTGCATACAAACATGAGTTAGCACCTGCATCAAATCGCAACACAAACACTCAAGGAGAATAATATGATGGACGTTGTCTACAGACAAGTGGATGTTCGGAAGCTTAGCTTCATGGAAAGGCAGGCCTTCATTGATCATATCTTTAATGTGGAAGATGAAGATAACAAGAAGTTCTTGAAGAAGCTCAGGAATCGTATTGACAGAGTGGGTATCTAGATTCCAACTATAGAAGTCCGATTTGAGCACTTGACAGTCGATGCAGAGTGTTATGTTGGTAGCAGAGGTCTTCCTACACTATGGAATACTGCTAAAAACCTAGTGGAATACTTGTTCGGCATGGTTGGACTGTCACTCACAACGAAAATAAATCTCACAATTCTGAAAGACTCAAGTGGAATCCTCAAACCATCTCGAATGACCTTTTTATTGGGTCCCCCTGGGTCTGGAAAGACAACATTGGTTTCATGCAGGCTTGCAATTGAAAAATGAGCTCTCTGTTCCCTATGATAAGAAGAGAAGTCATAGAGAATCTTTGGTGTTCAATAGGAACACTATGCCCAAAATGGAGATCTTCAAGGCCAGTTTCGCAAAATAATGGCTTCTAGTCAAACAGAATTCCTTTGTTTACATCTTCAAGATAACACAGATTATAGTTGGAGCCCTTTTGCATCGACTATATTCTGGAAGATTGAAATGCATCATAAGACCCCAAATGATGCAAACATATTCCTCAGAGAACTTGTTTTCAACATCCTCGCCAACGTGTTCAATGGATTTGTAGAATTGGCTATGACAATCGTTAGGCTTCCTGTGTTCTTCAAGCAATGGGATTTACTCTTCTATCCTGCATGGGCTTTTACTATTCCTACTTTTCTACTAAAAATTCCAATGTCATTGTTGGAGGCTAGAGTTTGGGTTGTGACAACTTACTACACCATTGGGTTTTCCCCTGAAGCTAGTAGGTTCTTTCGACAATTTCTTATTATCTTCCTAGTCAATCAGATGACAATGTCTCTGTTCCATCTTATGGCAGGAATTTGCAGAACAATGATATTAGCTAATACCCTAGGCTTTTTATATCTTCTTCTCATATTCATGCTTGGCGGATTCATTATCCCTAGAAAGAATATTCCTGGGGGCCTACTGTCAATATGTTGCCAAAACAACTATATGCATGTTATTTAATAGGTGGCAGGGGATCTTGATTCTTTCTAGATTTGAAGACATAGAAACAGTTTCATATCTGATTTTCAGTGATCTTCAGTAGTTCGAGACTCCAACTCCATTTATTCGGGATACTTGGCAGTTGAATAGAGCATGAGAAGCATAAATTTAGCATTCAACCTCAACAGTTCTATGATTCCTGGTGATCAAAACCATATTCAGGTTTAAAAAAAAAAAAAAAAACACAGTTGGCAGAGGTAAGTTTTCTTACAGGTGGCAGTGTTTTCAGTACTTGACAAAGCTTCTTCAAGGCATAGTTGGCATCTTTCACATGTGTCATCACCAACACTGAAATAGAATCAAATGGAGAGAGCCATTTTTCAACTTGGTCGTAATAATCCCATGAAGTCAGGGTTTATTCTTTAACAAATTTTCCTATCTTCTAGTTACACCTCATATTATGTTATTTCTATTTTTGACAAAGAATATCTTCGATCCTCAGGATGATAACTAATTTTTGTTTATAGGAGAAAAGAGGGATCTATATATGGAGAGGCAGAGAGAAAACCTATGGGAGGGGGAAGACCAGTGAGGGTAAGGCCTGAGAAGATATCAATGAAATAACATCCAGCCTGAGTGATTGTATGCCTGAAGGCATTGTATTTCTGTAATCGTTTCTGACATTGGATATATATGACATTTGTTTTATCAGATTGTGATTTTCTTGTCTAAACATTGTTTTTCCACCTTCCTTGTTTTACATTTTGTCGTTCGTCTTACTTGAATGAATTACAGACATTGAGAATCAATGGCTGCTCATGGATGATAGATTCCCGAGCGGTAAAGATTTTGTTGTGACTACCTATCATCCATGTGTTTTGTTTCAAGTATCATTGCATCCATTTGACAAAGAGAATCTTGGTTTGATGAGGTGTTATACTTTTTGTCTATTCCCTATTCTTCTATCCATTTACATATAAACATCTTATCTGATATACAATTTGATTGCCTATGATCAACATGGTGTTTACTTGACTCCATGCCCAATGGTGTTTTTACTGATCGACATTTAGCCCGTTTCTCTTTTTCTTTCTCTCCCGTCTACACGATCCATATTCTTTCAAAACCCAAACACATTCTTATTTATAAAATTATTGCAATAACTGAAGGGGTGCTAGGCTTGACCCTATAACAGTCTAGGGGCGACTTCTAGCACTAACACAACCTTTGTCGGCAATCACTCCATGAACCAGGTCCAGGATCCTCTATCGTGGATCCAATTGCATCAATCCCACGCTGGCTTCTCACAAACAAATTATCACTTGGGAAAGGAGAAAGGGTTGTATAAGGAGAAAGGGCTAAAGGGGAAGGTTGAGGCCAAAACTTAGAATAGGATGCAAAACTTTGGCTAAGAAGGGGAAGGGATTTTGGCAGAGTTTTCTTAATCTCTTACTTGTCTTGTCAAATGACACCCCAAGACCTATTTTTTTATGAGAAAAGTATAGTTATTCAGTTTGGGGACGGGCTACAAGGGGTAAAATTGTTAGGAATCCCTCGATAGCCCATAAAATCCCCCGAATTCCTTGTAATTTTATATTTTTTGCAATTTTTGGAGGTAAACGTGGGATAACTAGCATGTAGCTCATGTATGTATGTAGGCTAACTATAATTCAACACACGTGTGTACATGAGCTATTAGTGCAACAGGGCGTGTACACTATCCAAAAATTAGTTTTTTAAGAAGCAACCTTAGAAATATTTTGGCAAAGTATGTAATTGGAAAGGACAATGTCTTGTATGCATAGGTAAGGAATTTTTGGACTATAACAAATTCCCCCTAATGTGTGAGGTCAAAAGAGAAACTGATGGCCAAAATACATTACAATATCTTTACACAGTGGGAAGGCATGGAGTTGAGTGAGCCCAAGACGAGTGTTTGTGAGCGTGCCATTTTCAATAATAATAATAATAATGTCTATGAGGAGGGCATACCCATGCCCGGGATAAACTAAGCATGGTTTCCAATCAAGTACACTGCATATCCATGCCACATATGAATCCTAGACAAAATGTAAATTTCCATATAAAGTATAGCCATGAACAATACACAACAGATCTACATCTCAATATCATTTTATGATATACAAGTACAATATAATATGCATCTTCAAGAAGCATCAATGTCTGTGGCTGGAGATAAGGACTTCATGGCTCAAGCAACAACTTCAAGATATTCAAAATCTTAGGTAGGAGTATAATACGAATTTAAGACTCACTACCCTGAGGTCTTCGACATGTCATCGAGTAAATACTAGAGGATCTCAATCACCAGGCGTAGAAATTCATTGATTTTGAATTTGAACTTGACTGGACTCTCAAGATGGACGACTCATGAAAGTCAAGAGATAAACTGCAGAATGGTTGACTTAGGTTGGATAAAACTTCCCTTGGAATAAATCATGACAAAATGATGAGACTAAGGAAACGTAATATCGACATAAGTCTGTGATACATGAGGCACCACAAACTCTCCATATGTTTGGAAGAGTAACCAAACAGAGGAGGAAAAAAATCTATGTAACGAGAACAACTTCCTAAGGTCATATTAGATCCCAATGCTTGGCGAACAAATGAAAGGATGTGATTTGTACAAGGGAGACTATATTTCTGCCGAAAAAGAGAATGTATATCCCATCCCCTCTTTTTGGAATATTTGATTTTTTTGTCTTTTTCAAATTTTTAACGAGCTTGAAAAAGAATAAAAGAATGCTACGTTACAAAGGAGGAATGAGTGTCACAGGAAAGAAAACTAGTTCCAAGGGCATGGAACATACTAATTCTTACTGCAAGGAGACATGTGCAGGATAAGGACACTCAGGAAAATTCCTCCATGGGTCAAGGTGTCAAATCGCAAGGGAAAAAAGTGGTACAAGGCTTGCATTTAATGAATGCTTTGAAGGTTCAGTTAATAGCCACATGAAGCCAGAATTAGGCCAAAGGCGCAAGGATGAGACATGCGATGCAATTAAGAAAGACACAACATGACGCTTTCCATGTGAAGTTTTACAATCCCAGAGAAGGTAAGATCGATGGTTTTTCACGTTTAGAGAGTCTGAAAAACACTAAAAGACGACTCCAGGTTGTTCATTTTTTGTAATTAGTCCAGTCGGTTCGAAAAAGGGTTAAACTTATACCGAACGAATGTCTCTTCAATACCATTTTAATGAGTGTGATTGAGACAAGATCACTCGGCTATCTTTTCAACTTTAAGGAGTTTGGAAAGAGATTAGCTATGGACTCACAACCTTTTTTTGAGTTTAGTCTCCTTAGCCCAAAAAAGTATAAAATATAACTTAGGAGAACTCTCCCAATGAGACAGGTCTCCCAAGGTGTACCTTTTTCTTGGATAATATATTGGTCTGAAAAAGGGTTAAACTTATGCCAAATAGATATTCCTTCTGGACCAATTAATGAGTGTGAAAGGAACAAGGTCACTCGACAATCTTTTCATATTTAAGGAGTCTGAAAAGAGCTTAACTATGGACTTCGAGGGGGTTTCTTTTTTCCTAAGTAATCTCCAAAGCCTGAAAAATATATGTAACGTCCCCATCCATCCATGGGCTAGGAAACACCACTATATTTTTTCTCTGTTACCAAACTGTAACATACCCAACCTCCCACAGGAAGGCTTGCCACACCAAGAACACATATCTTGGTTGATTTGGAAACTCTGATAACACTTAATTAATAAATAAGCATGAAATACACACATGCAATGATCAATAATCATACCACAACATAAAATACATGCACCTTATACCATGCACAACGTTAACTAGCCAACATGCACATTATAGGTACAATCTCAGGTATAATAATTTGATACGCAATGGAAATAAATACATAAGAAAAGAAACCATAACAAAGAGAACTTATATTTTATAAAAGAAGAAACCAAATGGCTGCAGACCAAGGACGTTCCACCCAACCGTAGACATTGTTGTTCCAAATCTCAACAACAATGTCACCCCCGAGCCATGGCTATGAATCCACAAGGATGGTTCCAAAGTGTTACTTGCCTCCCAAACCTGTCAGCACTCAAGATCTCACAGGCTTCTCCAACACTCACAACAATCCAAGTACCCAACTCTCTTCTACCCAGCCTGCACCACCCAAGAGAATAGACCTCCACCCTTCTCTGCCATGCAGTCCCTCGGGAAGTCCCTCTCCATTCAAGGCTCTAGTGCAGCTGGTCCAAAATCTCCATGCTGGGATTCTCAGGACTCGCAGTTGTGATCAAAACTGGTCACATACCAATCATCTCAGACATGCAAGCCCCAGATCATGGGTGGATTACACCAACCATCTCTACATCCCACAAAACCATGGCTGATCTTTAGCAGTTTGTCTTCCTTTCCCAAGCCAAGACACCGAAGTGAGGAAATATGAGTGAATGAAGGGATGGAAGGAGTGCAAAATCCATGAGAGAGGATGAAAAATGAACAAAATGGGTGAATGAATGCGTGAGGTGACCAACAACAATTCCAGAATGGGGAACATGAATGAGAGTATTTTCCAATGGGAGAACAAGTGAATGAACAAACCAACCAACCCCTCCCATAGACTAGGGATAGGTTCTTGTAATTCGTGGGGATAAAGAACCTATTTTTCTTCCCCCAAGAGCTCACATAACTGATTCCCACCCCCCCCCATTACACACAAAATGGGTAATATAAAATAAATAAGCAATTAGCCCCTTATCCCCCTCTCTTATGGAATCATAGCCCCCTATAACTCTAGTCCTTGTCCATCTAGAAACCAACGATGTATTTATTATTAATAATGATCAAAACATTACATTTCTTAGGCATACTGGTCTTTTAATCATTTTTTGGGCACTCTCGCCTCTTAGCAATGTAACAATACATTATTTAATATGGGGGTTCAAAACCTGGGATGTTACATCCCTTCCCCCTTATTTTGGCATTGTCCTTAGTGCATATACAAAACAAAGATCAAAATCTCAAAATTTATTCAAAAATCTATAGGTACTCTGCCCACATGGAATCTTCATTCTCCTAGGTAGAGTCTTCAAGACCATAGGAGGTCCACTGAACTTTTACCAGTTCTATAACTCAATTCCGGAGCATTTTGACTTTTCTGTCCAGTATTCACACTGGTTGGACCTAAAAGTCTCCCTCTATCTCTACCTGAATTAGATGCCAATAAAAAACATGATTAGGATCATGTACATATTTCTTTAGCAAAGAGACATGCGATACATTATGCACTTTCATGGAAACAGGTAATGCAATCATGTATGTAACTGACTCTATTATGTCCAATATCTCAAATGGACCACAGTATCTGGCTGCCAGCTTTGTACACCTGCCCAACTTCAAAGAGCTCTTCTTGGGATTTACTTTCAAAATCACATGCTATCCTACTTTAAATTCTCTTGCTTTCCTATTCTTGTCGGCATAAACCTTCTGTCTATCTTGAGCTGCCTTTAAATTCTGCTTAATCTTAACCATCTGGTCTTCCATTTCCTTGAGAAAATCTGACCCAAGTACCACTCTATCTGTTGGTTTGTCCCAACTTACTGGAGTACTGCACTTTCTACCATACAAGGATTCAAATGGGATCATCTTCAACGAAGCTTGATACCCATTATTATAGGCAAACTCAACCAAGTGTAGGTAATCTTCCCACTTAGATGGATTATCCAACACATACATTCTTAAAATGTCTTCAATTACTCGGTTGACCCTCTCTCTCTACCCATCTGACTGTGGATGGTATGTTTTGATAAAGTTCATATTTGTACCAAATCCTTTGAATAATCCTTTCAATAAATTTGAAGTAAACTTTGTGTCTTTGTCTGAGACAGTTGTCCTAGGTATCCCATGCAACCTAGCAATTTCCTTCATGTAAATTTATGCAATATTAGTTGTTATATGAATTGTTTTTACAGGAACAAAATGAGTAGCCTTTGCCAATTTATCAACCACTACCATGATTGAATCGTGTTACCTTGATATCTGGGGTAATTTAGTTATAAAATCAATGGTTATCACTTCTCAATTCTTCTCTGGAATTGGTAATGGTTGTAGCAAACCTGCTGGGTGTTCATCCTTCACTCTCTGACATTCCATACACCCAACGATGTAATAAACAACATCCTTTTTCATTCCTGGCCAAAATAATTGGCTTATTACTGCTGTAATTATTTTCTGGAAACCAGGATGTCCATCATATGGAACATTATGCATTTCCTTTAATACCAAATTCCTAAGTTCTCCGGAACTAGGAACATAAATTCTATTTTTATGCATAAGTAGTCCATCTTCCTTCATCTCATACTCTTTCACTTTCTGTTGCACATCTCCTTGCTGTAAGATTTCCTTTACCTATAGGTAATGTTGATCTGTGACAACAACGTCTAAAATTATTCTCTTTAAGTCTGACTGATGCATACTGACAGTTGTAGCATGCATGAGATGCACTCTTCTACTAAGTGCATTGACAATTTTATTTTCTTTTCCCTTGATATGCTTGATATCAAAGTCATATTCACTTAAGAATTCAAACCATCTTGTTTTCCCGACATTCAAAGTTGGTTGATTAAAAAGATACTTTAGCCCACTGTGGTCTGTTCTTAATTCAAATCTCTTTCCCATGAGATGACGCCTCCACATCTTCAATGCATGGACAATGGTAGCAAGCTCTAAGTCATGTGTGGCATAGTTCCTCTCATGATCCTTAAGCTTTCTGGACTCATAAAAAATGACATGTCCATTTTGAGTGAGGACTCCACCAAGTCCTTCCTCGCACGCATCTGTGCATACCACAAAATTCTCATTTGGGTCAACAATCTTCAAAATAGGCGCACTAGTAAGTAATTCCTTCAATGAATTAATTTTTTCTTCACATTTTGTTGTCCATTCAAATTTAATTCCCTTCTTTTGCAAATAAGTGACGGGATGTGAAATCTTAGAGAACCCTGCTATAAATATTTTGTAGTAACTAGCTAACCCCATAAAATATCTGACTTGTGAAACATTCTTGGGCGTTGCCCATCCTATAATGGCCTCAATCTTCTCAGGGTCTACTTCTATATCATGTTCTAAAATAATGTGCCCCAACTAATGGATTTTTTCTTAATAAAAAGAACACTTACTCATCTTGACATACAACCGATGTTCTCTCAGGAATAGTAGAACCAGTCTTAGGTGATGTTCATGCTCTTCCTCCAGCTTAGAATAGACAAGTATGTCATCCATGAATATTGTGACAAACTTATCCAAGTAATTTCTGAATATGCCATTCATTAAGCACATAAAGTTAGCTAGCGCATTAGATAATCCAAATGGCACCACTACAAATTCATAGTGCCCATACCTGGTTCTAAAGGTTGTCTTATGGATGTCTTCTTCCTTGATTCTTACCTGATGGTATTGTGATCTCAAGTCTATCTTTGAGAATATATTTTCTCCTCTTAGATGATCAAAGAGGTCATCAATTCTGGGTAGAGGATACTTGTTCTTTATAGTATACTTATTCAACTGTCGAACGTCAATACAAAGCCTCAAGGTTCCATCATTCTTTTTGACAAAGAGTATTGGTGCTCCCCATGGTGAAACACTTGGTTGTATGTGCCTTTTATTCAACAATTCCTCCAACTTCATTTGTAATTCTTTTAACTCTGGTGTGCTCATTCTGTAAGGTTTTTTTGACACTGGGGCAACCCCTAGCACTAGATCAATAGAGAAATCTATTTCCATTTTTGGTGGAAACCATGGTATTTCTTGGAATACATCCTCGAATTCCTGTAGTATCGATAAATCTTCAAGGCTTGGCCCTTTTGTCTTTTTTGGATCCTCCACATGGGCTACATACAATTGAAACCCTTTTCTGAAACATCTCTTCAGCTGTAAGGCTAAAATCTCCCTTATAGAGATGGGTCTTGGAACTCCTTTCACAATGCTCTCCTTTCCATCTCCATCAAGACATCTAAATGTCTTTCTATGTCAATCTAGGACAACATGATGTTTTTCCAACCAATCCATTCCAATTAGAATATCATAAGACCCCAATGGTATGATATTTAGATCAACACTAGTATTCACACCATTAAGACTCATGGAACAACTTCTGACCATATCATGGATTCTCCTTTTGGTTCCAGTGGCTAGTTGAACCAAACTTGATTTTCCAAGATTAATTTTCTCCAAATTTAATCTATCCACTATTTTAGGATCAATGTAACAATGAATTTCTCCCGAATCAATTAAAATAGAAACATAATGATTTATGATCTTATATTACACCTCGATCATGTTGGATTGGTATTCTGCTTGTCAATCATCCAAGGCTACATAAATCCTTACCATGTCTCCGAATGTTATAGACTCTTGGATGTTGTGCACAGTCTTCACCCTATCCTTTCTGTGTGGGAAATCCTTGTATATGTGATCTTCTTTGCATCCCCAACACTGGATTGGTGGTCTTCCCCTTTTTCCCAGGGAGTCTTCTTTCTTGGAATCATCCTTAGCATATTGATATTGATGATTTTTATTAGGCTCAGTTCTATTGATAGGAGGTTTGAATCCCTTCCTCTTCTGATCAGACTTCTCTTTCTTCTTGTCCTTCCAAAATTTTGCATGGCTTCTCTGCCCTAGCCTTGCTCATACATGTATTTATCCTTCCTGATGGCCTCAGTCAAGGGCTTGGGCTCATCATACCGAATATTTTCTTTATCAAAGGCCGGCAGTCCACTCAAAAACCTCAGTATCTTTACCTTTTCATCATTTATAAACCCAACATACTTTAACAACCCCACACAATTCTTCTCATATTCTACCATAGTCATGCTTCTCAGCCTAAGTTCAAAGAAATCTTTCATTTTCTTGTCAAAAAAATTATTTGAGATGTACTCCTTCTAGAAATAATTCTTGAATTGCTTCCAAGTGATCATATTCTCATTGATATGTTCAACTTGCTTCAGTTTATCCCACCACATTGCAGCTTTCCAATGTAAGTGGTAGGTGGCAATTTTGGCTTCCATATTTGATGAATAGTTGTGCAATTGGAAATATCTCCTGAGTCCAAGAAACCATGCTTCGACATCATCTTCCCTTTCTCTTTCACCATCATTGGATGGTGTCTTGAGCTTTCTCGACTCTCCTTGCAAACTATCCACCTCATGTCTCCTTCTTTGGTGCCTAAGAAGAGACACCTATGGACTACTTAAGGAATAATCAGATGTATAAAACCTTCTTACTGAGTAAGGAGGTGAGTCATGTCTCTGATCTCTGCTAGCACTTCTGGAATAACCAACTCTTCCAGAATCATCTCTTCTTTCATGAAACTTGCCTTCTTCCTCATGATTTGAGCCATTCTTTGCTTGACCCTGCAACTGATTTAGGATCTGCAACACTCAAGCATTTATCTAAATTTTCTCCCTCATCAACCTCTCTATTGTGCTACTTATATGTCTAATATAATTCACTCATTAATTATCAATCCAGGATTCGTAATCAACAGAGTTACAAGACACCAGTAAGAAAGGTAATTCCTAATGTCACGAGTATAGATTCAAACTAGATTATGTATGCTGGAAACAAATCAAAATGGAAAACTACAATGCACTTTGGTTGTCTTTCACAGAGAGGCTATCTATTCCATTATGGCACATGCAAGTATGAGATGGAATTGGTTTGATAGATCAACCCTGATGTCTGACCCAGAAAACTAACTATGCAATCCACACTTTCTGAAAGGAAATCACACATCAATCAACATAGCATGGGTAGTTCAATAGTCAATAGGTTGGTTCTGTTGTGGTTCACAATGAACTTCACTAGTTCTTATCCAAGTAGTGTTGACTATTGCTGCCAACAGCTATGATCACTCAAGGAAATAAAATTCATGAGAAAAGAAACAGAGCATATGCAAAAACAGAGTAATTAAAGATCTCTAAGCAATTATATAATGGAAATCTTAATCTAAGCTACACTGCTATCATCTAACAGAGTTAAAGCTTTAGCTAATTCACTGTTTATACTACTGAAAACAAACACTAATGCTAATCTATGAAGAGGTTGACCTTTGTTGGGCGGTGGGATTTTGCCTCTTCAACAGGTCAGCTATTGAAGTCTACAGGAATCTTGCTTTTAACACATACATTACTCTCACTCACACTTCAAAACATAAAATCAAAACTCTCTTTAACAATTCAACTCATTCTTAATCATAGATAATAAGAATATGGAGATAAAATAGCATTCCATTAATCTTCACTCATAAATATTTTGTACTATCATACACTACTTACATATTTATGGTATGCTAACTCTCCTACTCTTCTACCATCCTTGCCACAACTATTTAATAGTCTGAATCGTGAAACACAAGGAGGCGAAGTGATTTGCAAATCAATCAGTTGTTAATTTTAATCATTCGATTACATCTTTAGATTCATCCTCATGACACAAAGTGCATGAGGATGACGCAATCAACAAACTATCCTTATCATAGCAAATAGACGTCCACCAATTGACTTAGGCGAGATCTGGCACTTAACTTAGTGCATTAGGATCTTCCAAATTAGTATCGGATCATAACAGGTAGATGGTACCGGATCATGACAAAGCGTAAAAGGTGGTACCAGATCATGACAGAACGTGGCCATTGGTACCAGATCATAACAGTGCATGTTGTTGGTACCAGATCATAACAGAGCGTGTTCGTTGGTATTGGATCAGACAACAACAATCTTGGTGCGCAGGTACCGGATCATGACAGAGCTGGGACATGAACACTAGACATCTAGGGGTCAAATATTTACATGTGACAAATTGAGCATTAGTACATCAAATATTTAATTCCTTAACTCAATAAACCACAAAATACATGAATTAACCATACTTTACCTTATGACCTTATTACTAGCAATTGGTAGCGTTCTTTGTCATTCACTCAAGCTTTAGGTAGGCCAAAAAGGTATAGGTGAAGAGTATAATAGGGTAATGAGAATGTCAATTTCAGGTCTCAACATTTCCCCATGCCAAAATCATTGCATGTCCTCATGCAACTGAAAACAAAACCCAAAATTTTCAAAACTTGAGACTGTGTTCTTTACTTGGGTGGATCAATGATATTGATGGCTGAAGCCTCTTCTCTTCGCTCCCTTTTGATGACCCTAACGTATTGTAGGAGTCATAATACCTTATTGAGCTTGTTATAGGTCTCTTCATGGTCGTCATGAATTTGTTGGCTGGTTTCTTTCAACTGCTCATTTTCCTTTTTGATATATCTATCCAAGAGTTGATATTCCTTTACTTCTTGTTGGAGTTCTTGATTTTGTTTTTGTAATTCCCCAATCCTTTTATTCATTTGTTCTTTTGTCAAGTTCTTTGTTGATTATACCATTGCTGGCTGGGTGCACTCCCTTTCCTCGACTTCCTCCCTCATCCCACATAAAGTAATAGTGGCTTGCTTTTTGGTCAGACTAGGGATGTCATCTTGGATTGGTAAATCCTCAGAAGGGGAGGTAAGGTCGATTGGATCTTCCTGTGTATGAGGACTAACTATTGTTTTTCCCTTCTTTTCCATGCTCCTCTTAGTTCTTTTACAAGGAGGTATCGGATCAGGGATGCTCTCAGGCTTCCTTTTCTTCCTCTCTAATTGTGAAATGGTGACAGGGGGTTGTGCCACAGACTGTTTACTTTTAGTTTCTGAGCTATGCTTCCTTTTCTTCATCATTTTCTGATGGTCCTCTTTCTCAACTGACACCGTTGAAGTTTCCTCTACTACTTTGTTTTTACCTTTTGATTCAGAGCTTTTAGAAGTCTCGTTGACTGTGGAAGAGGACCCTGCCTTTTCATGTTGTCTCACTGTCCTAGATGAAGGTGGAGTTGTTTTATCCTTCTTGCTCTTTTTCTCTTGGGGTTCCTTACTTTTATTTGGACCATGTTGGGTTTCCTCCACAGATTTGTTTCTTGTGGGAAGGTGTTGTGTGATAAGGGTTTTCCAACTAATCCTCTATTTCCTCAGCTCATGCAAAACTAGCATTTTAATGAAACCTTGATGGTAGATGCTAGTCTTTTCTATTTTGGAGATGGATTTAACACCTCTTACCATTTTATTCAAACTCATCCATAGAAAATATGGAAAATCGATTTCATTTCCTCCTTCAAAATGCAATAGGAGCCTAAGGTGATAAATGAAAGTCATGGCATACCTTCCTTCACAGGTGACAAGTCATTGAAGACTGGTAATCATTGGATGGTATTCTTCTTTGATGTAGTTTCTAGGGATCACTTTCTTCCAGTCAGGGTGTTGATGATCTACCTTCAAGAATTGTTGGCACATCTCTTTGTTAATTTGCACACCTTTGAAGTATTTAGCTCCTCTTCTAGGCAGTACCGTAACCTCCCTTACAGTTGCTTCATTAATTATCAGTTGTAGATTGCCTATACGTGCCATCTCTCCATCATAACCTTGTATAAATTCCTGAGATATCTTCTCGTTCCTTCTTGTAAATTTTTCCGGAAATGGTATCCACCCTAATCTGGCATATTTTTCTTGACATAATTGGTATTCCTTGGTTTCCCTATAAATTTGGAAAATCGGTTCATGTCTAGTAACGACCATCGTTATAAGTTGAGAAAGGGATTGGGCTGTAGCATAAGGGTTTAGTTAATTGATGAAGGGTTTGGTACCGGAAAGGAGTAGGCTAGGAACTGGAGAACAACTCATGACAAGGGGGAATATGGTGATGGTGTTGTGAATGGTAAGTTTAAGTGAGGGTGCTGTAAGGAAAAATTATGACCAAATGAGGCTTATCTGGATGGCTTCACCACCAGATAAGCCATTTCATATCTACCCGTTGCTGTAATGAAGAGGATAAGACGTCGGGTATCAGGGCATCATTTTGGAATAGGTGATTGGACTTTCGGGGGGTGAAATTAATATTGGATCGTGGTTCATGATATATAATGGGTTCGTGAATTGTTTAAGGATGAAATATATTCGTGGCTTATCATTGCTATGCATGCTTCATATTTTGATATGATTTTTACCATTAACCATGTTCAAGATCTATGAGAGGATTAATTAGGGTTAGGCATATGGGTATGAGGGATAGGCGCAGGGGTTTAATACTAAGGTCATAAGATCTAGTATAGATTTTCATATTTATTGTAGTTTTATGAGCATAGGAAAATAAATACCATTTTACCTTTCCTTTCACCTTTGTATGATCGATGCCCATAGTATGTGTGACTGCTTGTAAATTGTCAGGATTCATCCTTTTAGACTGAAGCTTCTTGAAAACTTGGTACGGGAATGTCCTATACTTTTTTTATTTTGTGCTTATCTTCTTTGTATTTGGTTCTGCAGGTGGATTATATGAGTCTGGAAAAGAGTTCTGAAGGCGCTCTTTGACCTTCCCCCGTGACGAAGATGTTGTATCTCTGTAGGCAAGAAGATTCAATCATTTTATATCATAATGGAGAAAGATGATAAGAGCAAAAGAAACCAATCAATTTTTAAAAGTACAACTTATCACTTATTATATGATCTCATGCCAAAAAAATGAAATTGCCCTGCTTTTAATGAATTATCGACAGAGGTAGCATTCAACAGTGAAACAGGGGAATACATATATGTTTTCCAGAAGAACAGATCCCACCTAACTTGCTTCAAAGATTTACTATAATTGGTTGTTATAGATAAATTTCACAATATGAGTAGATTAGGCTCCCTAGTTAGGGCTCCACTCTTAAGAAGTTTCCTTCTTAGATAGTGTAGGCTTTAGATGTCAGACCGGTAAGTTGACTTAGGGTGATTCTCAAATGGACATTTTCTTGGAGAATTATATTGCTAATTCATCTGGGATTTTGTATCTCATGAAATCCAATAATAACCTTTAGTCTTTTTGTTTTAGATGGAAAAAGTGGATTTTTCAACCAGACAAGTATAGATGAGACATGTTTCAACCAGAACCCACTGCCAACAAGCCTGTTCAGTACTCCGGTGGGGTAGTTGTGATAATTAGTGAGAGGTTCCCTCCACAAGCAGAATGCCCCATTGCCAACATGCATGTTCAGTACCCTGATGGGTTTGCCTAGTCATACCACCGACCGGTACCCGCTGCTAGAAGACCTGTTCAGTATCCCGACAGGTTAGTCTCTTAAACCCTTTNAGTCACCTATTTTGGTTTGTATTAAAGAGTGCTTTGCACGGTGACATGGGAGGCTCGTCTAAAAACATTTTTACAAGGTGGGATGGTATTGGGTTGGAAGGCATAAACTCTTCTTTTGTATGTCTTTTAAATATTTGTCTAAAGGAAAAATAAACTTCTATGCACATTATTTCTTTAGAGTGATCCATATGTATAATTTTGTCTAAAGTTGTCCATAAGAGAATGACCTAAAGTGTCCTTGGGGTATTGGTACATCCTCTTCCATAGAAGTTTTGGTAGTGTGCCCATGGTAGAGAGTGTTCACATACTAATATGTTACTCTTTAATAAGATAATCCAATGAATACTATTGAAGTCTGGTTAGGGTGGGATAGTTGATTATAGGCTAATATATTTTTTTCCTTTAAATAATGCTGAAATACTGGGTAAAGGCAACTTCTAGTCTTTAAAGTGGATTATGGTTCTTTGAGCAATCATAGGTAAATATTGTGTTGCTCTTTTTATTTAGTTTTTAAGCAACAAGACCAAAATAAATTAAAGTTCTTCTCAGCAACAGAACCAAAAGAAATTAAAGTTCTTCTCATCAATAGAACCAAAAGAAATTAAAATACTTCCCTTTAGTTGTCAACATAAGGGATGCCATTTGATAGTGATTTTGGCTTCGGGGTTCCATCTTAAGTGGTTGTTGCATGGCTTCATACTTCAGATTAATTGATATAAGATTTTGAAATATGCTTTGTCAATATGTCTTGATAGTGCTGTAGAAGGATAGACTCTGGTACCAGACTGGTACTAGACCAGAACAAGATTTCTAGTACCGAAACAGAATAGAATATTGTTGATGCCTACAACTGATGTTTAGCAAGTTCATGAAGGATCAAATAGATTATAAAAAATTGCTTACAAAAGAAAATAAAATTTGCGAAAGTAAAACAAAAGGAGGTAAGAGTCTTTTGTTACCTTCAACTTATTAACAAAATTTGATCCACACCTATGTACAATAAGTTTCAAATAAACCAATCAATCAATGTGGGTCGGTAGGAGGATCTCCTTCCTTATTGATCATATGCATGTCTGAATTCTGTAGTATACAAGTCAAGAATTCTTCTTTTGACAGAGGTTTGTTGTAAACTCGCAATCAGTGACCATTCACAAGTAGTGGTGTCTATTGTTCATCAATTGTCTTTATCCTGATTGAACCATTATCGTAGATAGTGTCAATTTTGTAAGGTCCCATCCAATGAGTGGTTAACTTACCTTTGAAGTTCTTGAATCTGCTGTCATACAATAGGGCCCAATCTCCTTGTTGAAATTTTTTCTTTTTGAGATACTTGTCATGCCATTTTGTTCTCTGCTCTTGAATGAGGGTGGTTCTTTGAAGTGCTTCCTGCCTGATTTCGTCCAATTCATTAAGCTGCAAGAGTCTTTGTTGCTGGGCTTCATCCAAGTTCATGCCAACTTGTACTGCAGTCCTGAAGGTTTTGATCTGAAATTCTATGGGGAGAAGCACCTGCTTCCCATACACTAACTCATAGGGTGTATGTCTTGTTGTATTCCTCCAGGTGATTCTATAAGCCCATAAGGCTTCTAATAATCTGTCAGCTCAATCCTTATGGTGCAGCTGTATTGTTTTGGTAAGAATGGACTCAATAACTTTGTTGGTGGATTCTACTTGTCCATTTTCTTGTGGATGATAGGGTGTAGATTTCCTGTGTTTGATTTGGTATTGTTCTGAAACATCTTTGAATAGATGAGAGGTAAATTGAGTTCCCTGATCAGTCACAATTTATCGCCGTACACCAAATCTAGTAAAGATATCATTAAAAAGGAAATATACCATTGATTGTTCACTTGCAGCCGGTAAATCCTTTGCTTCAACCCATTTAGTCACATAGTCAGTGCATACAAGTATATACTTT
This sequence comes from Picea sitchensis, assembly GCA_010110895.2. Taxonomy (NCBI): domain Eukaryota; kingdom Viridiplantae; phylum Streptophyta; class Pinopsida; order Pinales; family Pinaceae; genus Picea; species Picea sitchensis. Next base: position 619 of record SNQJ01S0106214.1, on the reverse strand, counting down.
TTCTTTTTAGATGCAAGGTTAATGGGCCTGTAACACCCTGTTTCCCCCAGCTTGTAAATATAAACTGGACTGGCCAAGAACTATGGAAAACTCATAAACGTGAATATGTGATGTAAATGGACCTTGAGGAAAAGGTCAATGAATGTGAATGACATTTTGAATTATTGCAGGACTGCTGAGAGGGGATGTGCAGGAAAAAGAGACCACGATGGTGGTGGAAGGCACCTGAAAAGGTGGCGTTAATTTCCACCAAGAATTAAATACCGTATTTGGACTCCACTGGCCCGGAGAACCAAAAGCGGCTCGCTGGCCCTAAAATTTAATGCCTCGCAGACTGGTAGGCGGATGGCTTGATGAGGGATGGGATGGTGAACCGCCCATCCGTAGAGCCGTCCGGCCTGATCGGCGCGAGGGTAATCGTGCCACACGCAACCTCGCAAGAGGATAAGGCGTATGGCAAAAGCGATTGAGAGGGCAGACGCGAGGGGAACTCTGGCATTACGCATAGTGAGTGATAGCAGAGAGGAAGGATTGCAACCTTCGCTCCTGGTCACTGGCAGACAGAGAGACGCAGTCTCAGAGCATCGTGGTCTCAGCTCGGGGGTGGCTAGTGGTAAAT
>SNQJ01S0106213.1:29937-44891 GCA_010110895.2 Picea sitchensis | reverse complement strand
CCCGGGGTCGTAACTTTTGCATACGATCTCCGTTTTAGGCGTGTGATAGCTCGTTGGAAAGGTATCATAGAGGATATTCATTTTGGGGGATCAATGATGCCTTTGGCTATCATTGAGAACCTCGATCTCAAAAAAACTTCATTTGGGCCCTCAAAATGGCCCTGGAAGTTAAAACCTGCTAAAAATAGTAAATTGCCAAAAAGTCATTTTGAGCCATTTGGAAAAGGTGGGTGGCCACTGATATCCACCTGGATCAATAGGAAAGCATGTCAAGATTCCTTCCTTAGGAGGAACAAGTTTCTTCAGAGGAAAGCTAGTAACCCTATGTGGAAGGCTCGCCCAGATACCTATGACTGTCAATGGAACTTCGACAGAGGAAGACTTTGAGATCATTAAATTTGTTGAAGAAACTGCCCCGTTTACCATGCTCATAGGAAAACCCTGGATTGATAGAGAACAGGCCAGATGAAGAGAAGAAGAAAAATCTTTGGAACACAAGAAGCAAGAGTTAAAAGACTTTATGACTAGAAGGATCATGCATTTTATTGAAGAACAGAAGAACAGATCGTAGATATTTAATATTAGTACCTCCGGTGTCAAATCTAAGAGAACAATTGAGGATCTGTAGAAGATTGAGTTGCCTATTTTTTATATAGAAAAGGTATTACCAAGGAACCATAAGAAATATTGTCCATAGCGCGAAGTAACTAAGACCACAGAAGATACACATTAGAATGGTAAAAGAATTACTGAGACGAAACTCATTGGGAAGAAGGCTAGGAAGTTAAGAAAGAAGAGGGCTAATACTGTAAGGTTACAAGAGGTTCTAGAGGACACTTCACAGCAAGAAGAATTACAGAATTGGAGCTTCGCTGAGATATCAGAACAACGATAGAGTGTACTTCGCCATGACGAAGCAATATAGCCATTGGAACCGATATACCCATTCGACCGTCGCTCCGAATGGATCGAAAAATAGTTATGGGTTACCATTAGACCGTTGGATAGCACTAGAATGGATTTAATGAAGGCCACATGTCCATTGCAAGCAGACCGTTGTTGATATTTCCTACTTAACCTGTCGCTCCATGCACCGAGAATACTTTTTTCCAACTGAGAATCTGAAGTGTGAACCCTGAGATTTACCTACCCTGAGATCATTTCCTTACTATTCACTATCATCTCTGAATTCTTGTTGCACCCGAGCCCGCTGACCCAAATTTGTATGTCGAACGAGCTCAGCACTGCTGAGAAAATTGTTGAAGAAGTTCTAATTGATTTAATTACTGAGAGAGTCATGTCATAATGCATAATTTCTATAGTTGTATAGGCATCCTCCTCAGGTGCACTACCAGCTTCCCCTTCCACTGCCTGAGCAGGACCATTTTGACCACCTTTGAAAAGATGATCTAAGCTCATAAACGACTTCGCCACTGTGAAGATGATCCCAAGCATCTTACCTAAATATATACCACCACTAGGCGGACCCATAAACCAAGACTCTATACCTAGAGACTTTGACTATGTTGTAGTCACTGTGTACCTCCTGAAAGGGGTGCACGCAGTTCATGCTGACCAAGAGAAGCTCACCACCCTGAAATTCAATGATTTAACCTTGGAGATCGCAAGGTATACAGTATGCTAGCCCCGCACAAGTATTTGACTATTACAAAAGGAAAGAACCCCAATATTGTACCGTAGCAATGGACCCATAACCTTGCATAGTCAACCCTCCTCAACGTAATGAAGATTCCACATTTTGGGAGGCATCAAGAAGTAAATGCATGTGTGCAACTCTTGCTATCCTACTACCACGGAGGATACCTATGGTTGGACCAACGCATCACTGTGGATTCGATTCTGATCAATCGGATCACTGGGCTAAGCATGTAGGGCCCTGACCCGTAGGAATTTTACCCTGGAAAGACCGTAGATCGTGCTCTTGCTCAACGAATAAAAGACACATATGGCAATCTGGAGAAAGGCATGTGAGGTTGCAAGGTAGCCTCCATTGAGAATGCAGCAGTACGCTTTGGTTTTCAGCTAATCGTAGGCAATTTAGTCTAAAAAAACAGACCTACACAGGTGACCAAATTTGTAGTTGACCTCGCAAGGAAGTGCGCGGAGGGACTGCAAATGAAATGGGTGAAATACCTCATAAATAAGCTAGAGCTTGATTGTAGACAAGCACAGGACCAAGAGTATGAGTTCCACTTTAGCTGGTTGCTCATACTCATCGCCTTCATCATGTGGGAACTACCCGACGGAGCCACATTTCCAGAGATCAAACCCTTCAAACCTCTGGCCGCGAAGTTCTATATGTTGTGGTACTCCAGTGACATGAACAAATAGTGGCAGTCCAATGTCATCTTCCATGCGTACTACACTCAGTTGAGTAACGTCATTCAGTCTACACCATGCATTACACCCAACACTCTTCATAGGTTTTGACCTTTGATGAAATTCATCACAGATCGTCACTTAACCTACATCGCAGCGCACGCAGATGAGCACAAACAACAACTCCATTCATATTACAAGTTGACAGAAGATGACCTGGAGGAGATTACCAAGGAATGGTTGGTGGACCTCCTTGTTGCAGCAGATCCCACAGAGATCTCCAACGTAGATAGCCCTGAATCTATGCCGTATACACCAAGACCGCACAAGCCTAAGAAGGATGTGAAAGTTCAATATATCCATAGCACATCCATGAAGACTACTTCTCTATCACCTGCGAAGGGAGGTGATGAGGAATAACTAGGGGAAACAGAAGTTGAATAGAGCAAACGTGAGGTTACCCCGCCTAGGGACGAGGCAGATCCCTCCAAGAAAAGGAAAACTACCCCACCGAGGCCCTCATCCAGAAAGAAAACTAAGTCCACCCGGACCATGCTTAAGACTACTCTTACCCCGGATGATTTTGACTTCCTAATTGCCACACTGAATGATGTTTCATTAGAGCTCGCAGAAAATCAAGAAGCAAAGCAGGAGGAGTTATTCTGTCGGATCACAAGTGAATTTAAAGAAGCGCAACAAGCACTTCAATCCAACCAAGAAGTTCCTATGGTGCTGATAGCAATGGAAATATCAGGAACAGGTGATGAGTCCACAAAGTTACACCAGATCGTCGAGAAAGTCGAAGCTCGCCTTCGATGAGCTCAAGAAGACATAGCAAAAGCCACCCAAGCTTTGGTGCAAGCACAGAGCACACATGAAGAGCAACGAAGAAAGGCCACACAGGAGCAACTTGACTTACAAGCGAAATGGGAGGAGGAAAAAGCCCAGTTATAGCAGAGAAAGAACCAATTGCTAGCAAAGCAACTTGAAACACAAGAAAGATTTCATAAGGCACCGTGATCCATGACAATCATAGAAGTGAATATGGAATATCGTCTTCCGCAGCAGGTGACCCAGCTGGAAGACATAATCCAGCAACTTCAACAGCGCATCACGTACCTAGAACTCTACACCATTCTTAAGACACCCCAAGAGATAAGATATCTAAGAGAGGCCACTGCTCGAAGCGCAGTCGCCCGATTAAGAACTTTGGCTTCGGAATGTAGGCAGCTAAGCACCAGAAGCGCCCAGACCTATGAAACCCTTGCAGAGAATCCAGAATTGCAGACATTGGAGGCACAGCTCCAAGAAGCAAAGAAGCATGCAGATGTGCTACAAGAACAGCTAAAGTTCGTGACCCTAGTCGAAAGAATGAAGAGGTTCACAGAGAAATGCATAGCCCAACAACAAGTACACACGCTGCAAAGTAAAGTAATGGGCGTTTATCAGCGACTGCAACCACTCCAAGAGAAGGCATGTCAACTATTCGTCGAACTTGAAAGACAGAGAGTTGAACTCGAACAGGGTGCCATCACCATAGAACAACACCTGGAAGGACCGCTCAATGACAGAGTAATCCAGGAATTTACTAAACAAGAGGTTATCGCACGGTAGTAGGTCGAAGCCGCTTGAGCCAAGATCGAGGCGTTTGAAGCGGAATTGGTCAGACCTGAGTGACTCAGGATGAGTCACAGGTGAGTGTTGGGGGAATGTTGTCCCTTGACCAAGTTTTGAAGAGTACTTGGTCATACTTGACCACTTTTGGGACTGCGACAGCTTGCCAAGGAAGGAGAACAACGTGAAGTAGAAAATAAGGAAGAAAGACCTATTTTGGGGTTTATTTTAGGGTTTTTGGGTTGATGTAACGGGAAATGGATGTCGGCCCGTTGGTTTACCCACGTTTAGGCCCATTTTGTAATCTATAAATAGGCAATATAGATAGTAATATAGAGAGAGATAGTAATATAGTACATCTGTGTGATGTATGAATGGAATCCTAGTGCTAGTATTTGGATCTGTGTGATCGGATGTATCTTAGAGTGCTCTGTGCATGAGATAGGAGAGATAAGTGCAGGTTGTTATAGTCTTTTGTTGAAGATCAAGGAAGAAGGATCTAGCGAGTTGTGTAGCTCTTCTATCCTGTGCGAAGTAAGGGTCATTAAAGATCTTTGTTGTAACTGCTTGACCAAAATAATATAAATAAGACTTTCTGGATGTAGCCCCAGGGTGGGGGTGAACCACAGTAACTATGTGTATGGTGTTTTGTGCTTCGCTCTTATGTATTTATCTCTTTCTTGGCTAAGTGCTTGATGTGGTTAAGTAGATCTAGTATGCTTTGTGTTGTTGAAGAATGAATGAACATTAGATCTGATATATGAGATGCTCAGTGCTTGATCTGTTGAATCTAACCTATCTTTCTATGGATAAGTACTTAGTATAAGTATTCACTGCGATTCTATGTGCCTTCTGCGAAGTTTATTAATGGACATATATTAAGGAATAATTGATGCTAAGTGTGTTGTAGGAAAGATAATCACAGATCTGTGTCCCAACTAAGGTTGCAGACACCTAAGTCTTGCAACCACCCCTGCCTCTACCTCGGGTGAGACTTCATCTGCTTCGCAGGTGTTGCCTAAAGGGACGGTAGTTAGGGCTTTGTTGGTGCTCTCTTGAGCATTGAACCTTGGGTCTGCCCCTGTGCCAACACCAAACTCGGGCAATTTGATATCCTTCATCACCTTGTTGATCTCTAGACCTAGTTTCTCTCGAATTCCTCGGTGAGGTTACGGAGCCAATTTTGCTCGATAGTCGGAGGTATATTTCCTGCAATTGGAATTAAAATCATTTAGAAATGGATTACAGAATAATACTTGGAAAAATATATTTAAAAACATAAGCGTGAAGAATCTAGACCAGTGTATACCTGTAAAGCTCGCTAAGCCTAATTGTTTGATACTTACGTGATCTCTGCAACCTTTCGAATTACCTGCACCATATCTGTTAGCATTGTCATTTTTATTCAGTTAGGGTAGGTTACATCTGCGCGCCATAGCATGAATGATTAGGTATGGAAAACATGAGAGTCAAAGTCACGTCAGTGGCCGATTGGCCCTTGGGGTCAGGAAAGGATGTCAGAGCCGAACATGTGCTAAAAGTACGAGAAATTTCCAAAAGAACCGGATAATGTCGTAAGGGAAGTTGTTAAATTCTTTAGGTCAAGGCAAGTTGCTCAAATAGGAGTCACATCAGCAAGTGCATCAACCATCATCAGCTCATTATGGAGGTTGGGGAATTTAAAAAGAAATCGATGTGATCATACCACACATTCTCTGCAACTCCTATCAGTTGCATCTCACATGCCCCGGATCATACCCTTCGCATGGACGTGACACGAAAATTCTTTAAAACATCTCGTCGCAAGGAATTCAGTGTTCCCTGTCACGTTTCAACTCACTGCCCGCTCCGTTATAAATTCTAGATGTTTTGTATGTGTTCAACTTACCAATCGAGGTTATGCACTGACTCGTCCCATGAGCCCAGCTTGATCAAATTATTTTCTTTGGGCCTTTGTCAAGTCACCCACGCATAAGATAGATACGTTGTCGCACTATATGAACTCCTAAAAACTCAAGACAGGGCATGTGAGGCATTCGATGCTCCAGGATTGAACCACAAAATGCTTGGGACTCGTTCTTGTTTGAAATGGGTGTTCCCAAGGCTTCAAAGGGAGATTCCTACCTTCGCGCGGAAACGATAGTATCACCTCGTGTGGAGGCCGAAGTGGAATAAGTTACATTGGAAGGGCATAGGTTGGAAGCCACACTTCCTCAACAATAGATACTGCAGAGGAGAGGGAGGCCCAAAAAAAATAAGGAAGTCAGGGGGGGAAACCAAATCCCAATTGAGTTGTGCACACGATCAGTCGTTGAGGAGCTCCTACTGCACGCTATCTGGCTAGAGCCTGTCGGAACCAAAAGTCGAGAAAGCGGGAGTCGAACGAGAAAGACAGAAGCCTCTAGTTCTAACACCAGAGGACCTAATCCACCGCTGGAGCAGGAAAAAATCGCCATAGTTGAACTTTACCGGGAGAATAGAGAATTACGTTGGCAATTGGTGGCAAAGAAACTCAAGGTGTCAGTGCCACAAGATCATAAAGGGAACGCAACCTGGCTCAAGTGGCAGCTTCGAGAAGCACAAGATATGATCGTGCAGTTGTGGAAAGCGCAAAGGGTATCGGAAGAACAAAATATGACAACACCTTCGGGAGTGCGAGGCAACCAGGGAGAAAGTTTGCATCCAGAAGAGGCATGATGGGTGGACTCTATTTCATATTCTCGGACGTGACGTAGAATTTTGATAGTCTTCCCTTTTTTTCTTGTGAAAAATTTCATGTCCTCAATGTAACCGAGTTGGTTGGAAAAAAGGTGTAGACAGTGTCTATTGTATGTAACTTGAGCCCAATGCGAGTCTAATATAAAAATTCTCAAGATTTTGACAAAAGGATTCTAGTCATAGTAGTTGAATGCATCATTTTTTCTCTTTGCGTATGAATCTATTGTTTTCTTTGTCTAAATTTCTTGTAAGTTAATCCCGATTTTGTATTTAGTGTTGCTCCGATTTGCTTTGTTTTTTCATTGATATCCTTCTACGAAAAATACCTGACACCAATTGATTTCATCATACGGTACCGACATGGAACCACAGACTTGGGATACAAGGTACTAAAGACTGGGAACTTAGCTTATGGGTAATGGTCGGACTCGGGACTTTGTTCAAGTCAAGCGCTTTAAGATAAACTTGGGACTGTTGATGTCGAAAAGGTATCGGAGGTTGGATTTCGGAAATAAACCTATCCTGTGTCTTCCTTGTGATTTAATGTCCTTAAAAAAACCGCAATACCGAAAACGTTTCAGAAGGCAACGATCGGCGAGATCTTTCCTTTATTCATGTAACGCAAACTCTTTTCACTCCTTATCGACACTGAAGGGAATCGGTTTTTGTCAATATCCTTGTGTGATGCTTGTCACGAAAGACCATATTCCATTTTCCGACGCCAACGAAGATCGTCACTCGGCGACCTTGGTTCTCTTGAGTGATTTATTTCACACTCAATCCTTCCCTATGTTGAATTCCTTAAGCACGTCGAGGAAAGTTTTGATTGTCAATTCTCTAATTTAGATGTTAGTCTTTTAAGTTATTGGTTTTCACATGCTCGAGCAAACTTCAAAAGACTTAAAAGGAAAACAAAATGATAAGTAGAGGCAACATTTTTTTATACTGAGGTCTAATTAGACAGTGCAACAGATCAAGTGGTACCCAAAAAGTAAAATTTGACATCAGATTTTTAGGGTGTGTTGAGTGCTCAACAAATGGCGACTTACTGGGTGAAAGTAGAATCTTTGTTTCTCCTTCAGGGCTCGGCTGATGCAAGATATGGTGGAGAACTTAGTTGGTTTTGAATCAGAGCCTCTTTTACCTTTTCATTTGAAATTCTTCGGTTAATGCTTCCAGGTCTGTCTGTGGGGATTTTAACCTTTATTCCTCCTCTGTTTCTGGTAACCCTGACTCATGCCCCTTTTTACAAAAGTCTAGTGAAGCATTCACTGGCATAGATCCTTTAGTTACCTTTATCCACTTGCTTCAGTGTTGCTCCGTTGTCAGCGAGCGTCCATAGCCTCGGGGGAGTCACCTTGACATCACATACCTTTCTCCATTTCCAGCGAGCATCCATAGCCCTGGTGGAGATATCTTAATACCCTCTCCTACTATTCACTCTTTTGATAATGTCAATTTTATTTTGGTGTGATTCCCTAAGTGAGTGAGAGAGGATGATGTCTTTTTATTTTGAAAAGTCAGATGATTAAGGTGGATCCTTTGCTAGATTTGTCTTCGAGGTTCATGTATTCCTTTCCATATTTCCTTCTTTCCCTTAAGGTATTACCAAACCACTAAGAAGACACTTCTAACATTTCTCTGAAATTGTTCATTTGCATAGGTTAGATAGAGGACTCCTCAAAGCAACCGCAAGTTCCTCAATGCTTCTTGTGTTTTATATGAGTAATGAGTTAGGAACATAGTTCGTTATGTCACATGGTTTAAAGTCAACCATTGTCTCGTTGAACACAACTTTCAAAAGCACAAAAGTCCAAAAAGAAAAATAAAACAACAAAAATGCATTTCACAATCATGAAAACATTCATACAAAACACAAAACGTTTTTTTTTTACACTGTTATTGTTGGAAATATTGTTTTAGGGCTTGGCCATTTACTGGGAGGGCATCATGTTCCCCCTCAGATTCTATAACCGATAAGTGCCTGCCCCAATATTCTCATCCACTTGGAAAGGTCTGAGCCATAGATTTTGAAACTTAGAATGTTTTCCTTTAGGATCATTCGTTCTGTCCCATTTTAGGACTAAGTCTCCTACTTCAATTTTTTTCTCTTTAGCCTTATTCTTATCAAACCATATTTTCACTATCTATTGGTGAACTGGGAATTTTGTCTTAGCCTTTTCTCTCTCTTCTTCTAGCATGAGAAGAGTATCAATTTTTTTTTTGCATGACCGATGAAGGTTCCCCGCTGGAATCTTGGGCTAGTTGAAGAGATGGAAGATAAATCCCATTTGGGAGAATGGCTTCCTGTCCATAAACCAGAAAGTAGGGGGGATTTCCTATAGCTTCCTTGGGTGTGACCCTATTGGCCCATAGAGAGTTATGGAGTGAATTATGTCAATTCCTTTGGTTATCTGCAACTGTCTTCTTTAATATTCTCACTAGGTTCTTATTGGTTGATTCTGCCACCCCATTTCCCTATGGATAATAATTTGCAGAGTACCTAATTATGATTCCTTTGTCCAGAGAAAACTCTTTCAGTAGGGTGGAAGAAAAATAAGATGCATTATCAAAAACCAAGATAGAAGGGACACCAAACCTTTTTATTAGTTGTTGTTCTGTGAATTGGATTACCACCTTCTCATTTACATGGGTCAAAGGAATGGACTCTACCCATTTCATGAAATAATTGGTGGTGGTAACAATGTACTTGTGTTGTTTCAAAGAACTGGGTGTAAATTCTCCTATAATATCCAACCCCCATTGCCCAAAAGGCCTAGAGACAGTCATTGTTTGGAGTTGGATTGCCGTTCTTTTCTCCCTCCCAACACTTACTTGACAAGTTTTATAGTTTCTAGCGTAGGTGTGAGCGTCTTTGAACAAGGTGGGCCAAAAATAGCCAGCTCTCAGTATCTTATGAGCGGTGGTGTTTCTTGCGAAATGTCCACCAATAGGGCCATCATGGAGCTCCTTAAAAAATTTGTCTACATCTTACCATTCGAGACATATTAATAGTACCCCATCATAATTAATCTGGAAGAGTACAGAATTTATGAGGCGATATTGTGCATATTTTAACCTGAGAGCTCTTCTTTCCCTAGGGTTGAGATCTTCTGGACAAGTCCCATGGTGTAGGAGATAATTTATCTTCATGTACCAAGACTCTTGTCCTGGGTAAATGTATGAGGCTTCACCACACCATAATTCCATTTCATTCTCTCATCTAGGATCTTCATTTACTTGGTGAGCGGCTTCAGCTGCAAGCTTGCACAATCCTTGCCTTTTAACTAGTTTTGCAGGTTTTATATATAGATAAAATTCTTGAACTACTGCCATCCAGTTCCCTCTTATTTCCCCCATCTCATGTTGAGTGAATAGGGATCAAACTATAGGGTGGGGCATGATTACTTTGTTGTGGTTCTTGAGGATGTAGGACCTGAAGTGTTTTATTGCCTTATATACTGCATAGGCCTTTTTATCTATAGCAAGATAATTAAGTTCAGATCCTTGGAGATTAGTACTCATGAACGAAACTGGAGCCTCGTTGTTGTCATCATCCTTCTAAGTCAATACTATAGCTAACGACTGGTCGGAGGTGAAAGTATAGAGGAATAAATCTATGTTGAAATCGAGACTTCGTAACACGGGGGCTTGAGATATAGCAGTTTTGATGTTATTGAAAGAATCCTTCTATTCATCGTCTCATTTAAATTTGACATCTTTATGAATCATATTTTGTAAGGGTTTGATAGTTTCCACGAAATTGGGAGTGAATATCCTCATAAAATTGATTTTCCCAAAAACATACTACATAGCTTTCTTGTTGTGAGGCAACGGGAGTTGAGCTATGGTCTTAATCCTTTCTGGGTCTATGTGAATTCCTGCTTGAGATATAATGTGGCCTAGTAGCTTACCTTCCTTGACATTGAAAATAGGTTTCTTAGTATTTAAGGATATGTCGTATCTCTTACACCTTTCGAAAATCTGAGTTAAGTGTTGGATGTGCTCTTCTTTGTTCTTTGAATACACAATTACGTCGTCCAGATACACTACCACATAGTTGTTGATTAGTCCCTGAAATTCTATGTCCATGGCCCTTTGGAAGGTCGCCCCTACGTTGATTAACCCAAAAGGCATGAATTATAAGCGAAGGTTCCCCACTTGGTTCAGAAGGTAGTTTTCAAATGATCTTCCTCTTAAACTAGGACTTGGTTGTAACTTGAAAAAATCATCTAGTAGAGAGAAAATATTTGAGCCAGACATGGTCTATAGGAGTTTCTCCATTGGCAGGACTAGGTAATTGTCCTTTTCTGAATCTCTGTCGAGGTTCCTAAAATCTACACATAAGTGGATTTCTCTAGACTATTTCCTCACAGGAACTAAATTTGCTACCCACGCGGAATGTCTAACCTGGAAGATGATTTTGGCATCTAAAAGTTTCTTCAATTCCTTATACATCAGAGGTTTCAGGGATGGGTCATACTTTCGGAGCTTCTGTTGGAAGGGTTTCACTTTGGGTATTAACAGGATAGTGTGTTGAATGATCCGGGTATCATAAGTTTTCAAATCTCGATAGGACCATGCGAATACATCATGGTATTATCTGAACAGTTTGAGGTAAGCCTTTATTTCCTCTTTAGATATAGTCTTGTCGAGATTCACATTATTTGGGTTCTTCAGGTTCCTAGATTTATAGTTTCATGCAAAGGACAGGAGCTACTAGTCTTTGAATTTTTTGGCCCCTTAAATCGTTACTTTAGGTCAAAAAGGTTTTCCAGATTAACTATCCCTTTCGGGATTGTGTGAGACTTCGATTTATCAATAGGTTGACCTATCCAAGGATCAGTTCTTGTTGATTGTTCCTATAATACTTCATTTTCAATAGCTAAGTCTTTGAAATTATCTTGGTTAGTTAGAAAGTTGATGATATGGTTGTCCCCTTCGAAGACTTTCCAATTAGAAATATTGATGGGCACAGATGGTTTGTAGAGTAGTTCCACAGTGAATCGGGAGGCTTAATAATATTCTAGAGGTGACAGCTTTGAAGAACTCGTGGTCATGGAATCAGCAAGGATATTATTTTCTCTGGGGATTGCGGTGATATTGAAAGCTTCAAAATTCTCTATTAACCTATGCACTTCCTGTTGATAATTCTTTAGGTGTGGGGAATTTCAATATATAGTATTCCTCACTTGTCTAACGATAATATCCGAGTCTCTGAAAACCTTCAATTATTTGGCATTTAAGTCTATGGATTTATTTAACCCTTGTACTAGAGCTTCATACTCGGCAGTGTTATTGGTGCATTCAAATTCTAGTCTACAGGATAGGAAATGACGTTTACCTTTTGGATCAATGAGGATTCACCCTACCCCTGATCCTTCATGTGATTTATATCCATTGAAATATATGGTCCAAATTTGTGATCGAAAGTTAACCATTTCTTCCTTCTTATTACTTTCTTTCCCTCATATCTTTTGTCTAGTGATTTCTAGCACAAGTACTTGACAGAAGAGGGTTTCCTCTGTCGGTATTGGTGATTTCTCTTGAAAGACCATTTCATAGTTCTGAGTGAGAGGGACATAGATGGAAGAGGGGAGAAGTTCCAAAAATAGGAATCATAGGAATAATTTACCAGGACAGGGAAATTTGTGGATGAGGGTTCGTTCGGGGTCTCTATATCAGTGACCATATGTTTCAGGTATCTCTCCCTATCGATTCTGATCATATTATTGTATCCCTTCAATGGTATCCAAAGGTGTGACCAGTCTCTACTAAAGTACATGTTCAACTTCTCAAACCAATATCGACTTAGTAATAACCCATAGGCCTCTGGAATGTCTACTACAATGATTTCAATCACTTTCACAAACTTAGGATGTGTCTCTATCCTGATCATTACATCTATGAGTTCACCCATGACTTTGACCTGGGTTTTATCTAGTTGTATTACATGTTTATCACTCTTGAGAGGAACGACATTTAATTTTTTGCAAATAGACAAGGGCGTCACATTGGAATATGCTCCTGAATCTACCAAACAATTGTGTAGGTTCCTGTTGAATACTTCAAATGTTAAGAGGAATGATGGGACAAAAGGGCTTCCCTTCTTATCTTTCGAGCAGGTATTCACGGTTGGTTTACTTACTAGATCTGTGGAATTTAGATTTATTTGTTGTTCATTGCTTTTCATAGGGTTTTCTATTGATTTCAAAGCTTGTAGTAGGAAGTCCTTTTGCTGAGGGATTATACATATGTCCATGACCGATATATTAGCCTTCAACTTCTTCAGATCTTCAACTACGTTGTACTCCATTTTGGGCGATTCTCGGGTATGGATGCTAATAGGGTTCTTATGGGGAGCAAAATGTGATTTCGGGTGATCGAGAGTTGACCTTTCTCCTAACGTTTGAGTGGTAGTGGGATCCTTTGGGATGGGAGGACATTTACTTCTATTTTGCACAACCGAGACCTCTGTGGGTGGTTCTTGAACCTGAAATAGGTCGTCGAAAGGAATAATTAGGTCAGTATCCCATATTAGCATGGATGTATCTTCTAGTGGGTCAATCTCTTCCTGGTCAGCAACATTCATAACCGAACTGCTTGGTTGTTCGGTTAGGGAAACCTCATCTAAAAACCGGTTGGCCATCAAATTCATGGCATGTACCCATTGAGGGTAGTCTCTTTCAGAGTGGTTCTCCTAGTGATAAGTACAGAAAGAATCAGATGTGACATTCCCTAGATCGATATTCAAGTTAGTTGGGGGAGGTTCAATTGCTTTGAACGGTGGGTTTCTTTTAAAGAAAGGATTTTAGGGCCTTTGGCCTTGGTTTCCTTCCCCTGTGTTTCTCTTCATGTCTATGATCTCATTTGATAATTTCTTAACCATGCATTGTAGATCTTCTATGTCTCCATTACCCTTGTTGGGACTCTATTATGCTTGTTTCCCTGGTGGTCGAGTCAGAAGGGGTCCTCTCTTGGGAGGAGGTTGAACTTATTTCTTAACTAAAGAGACCTAGCCTTCTTTACACCCTTTCATCTAGAATTCTATCATTTTATCTTCTTCAAAATTTTCGACTAAGGTTGCTTTGGCAGCCCTCTTCACAAACATGGAAATAGAGGTTGGGAGTGCATTAGCATATACCTCAATTTGCAACTCCTTAGTTGGTTTGTCTTCAGGATGGAATTTGTTTAAGATGGTTGTGAATATTTGATTGAAATATTTAACCTTCTATTTCAAACTCATGGTGGAGGCGAACAACTCATCCATCAAAGCTCCCGCAATAGTCTCTTCTGCAAATTTATCTAGAAAATGTTTTTGAAACTTTATCCAGCTAGTTATGGATCCTACGGGTAAGTTAAAATACCAAGTGGAGGTTGAGTTCTCAAAAGCATAGGGGAACAACCTAAAAACTATGTCTTCATGTTGGACGTTCATAAGCTTGATCGCTACTATAAATTTCTTGATATGATCTTCATGCAATCCTGAGGTTTCGGGATCGAAATTAGGAAGTAACTTCTCTAGATATCGGGGAAGGTTATGGACTGGTCCCAGGAGGGCCAAAGCGTCTCTAGCCAACCAGGGTTGATTTTTCAGTGGTGGGTTTCCCCTTTCTTCATAATGGTCGTTTTTGTCCTCCATATCTTCAGATTCTGAGTTAAACTCTTCCTCTTCTGAAAATTTGTTTGGTTCAGAGACGTCGTCGGCTAGCGTTTCAGGTATCAGATCAAGTGGATCTTGGATTTAAGTGATTGTGAAATATATTAAGTCTTCTACCATGTGCACGAAAACCTCATCGGGGGTATCGACCATTGGTCTACTTATATTTTTTCTTCGAGGAAGTATCGGAGCTAAGGAAAACACACCGATCTATCGAGCATATGCTCTTGTGATTCTTCTGAATTGATTTAATTCCTTGTGGGGAAGAGTGTAAGGTATGTCAGATTACAAAGGTTCTTCCTCGAGTTGTAGTGAGTTACTCATTTCAGGAGTACTCATCCTGTGTGGGTTGTCTTGGGAAGGACTAGCCATGCATGTGGGTTGTTTTGAATCTATAGGTTGTTTGAAGTACTATGAAAAAAATGTATTCAGCCATTCATTCTCAGGCCCTCCTTCTAGTGCCAATTTTTTTCATGGGTCTTAAATCCCTTTAGTTCAACAATAGGAACCAAACCCTCCATCGAGGCCCAATTAGACTCTGCAGCATTTAATAGTGGAATGGTTCTCCAGATCTTGCGATCCGGCCAATTAATCGATGGGCTTTACGTTTTCTTGCGAAGGA
>SNQJ01S0106213.1:0-29927 GCA_010110895.2 Picea sitchensis | reverse complement strand
CTAAGGTAACCAAGGATATCTAAACTGGAATTCTGAGTGAAGGTGAAGAAAAGAAGGCCGAAATGCAAGGGAGGATAAATTCTTTTGATGGTGCTTTCTAAGGTATGCTATTTACAAGTCATCTCACCATTTTCGCTATAACGTTTTTTTCTATAATGATTCAGACCGTGAAATTTCTATGCCATTGAGAAAACATATCCAAGTATCTGTGGTAAAACATTAATTTTGTGGGTCATTTTATTTTTGGAGTTACACTCCGTGGAAAATAGGGTTTGTGGCTAGTCCTGAAACTAGTCAAAAACATGTGTTTCGGGTAAAAACATCGTAACTTCTTCATAACATATCCAAATTCAGTGAGACAAAATGTGTTGGTTAGTGTACAGTCTTTATTATGTTGTGTAATAGTTTCATATCAATTCAGAAAATATTCCGTGAGGGGCACGCTCTACAAGGTCTCTCTCTAGAATAAGCCAGAATTCAACAATGTATGCCATTTTTGCTATAACTCCTTTTCCGAGAGGTTCGAAGTAGTGACACTTGGAGGAATTGCATAAAACACACTGAAAAACATTGTATATAAGTTTTAGATATTTATACATTACAGGTACAAAGTTATGATTACTTCAAGTTAGGGTTGTTGACTAATCCAAAACTAGGCATGTGAGACTAAAGAAACGTTTGATGAAAATTCTAGTCTCTTTTTGTTAAATTTAAGGAAGGTTTGCAGGAATGTGATCATACACACCAGTTCTATTACAGAGCTACAAGTCATTTTTGGATGATGAAATTCATGAGGGCTTTTGGTTGAGTTACATGTTGAGTACATGGTTGAGACAAGTAGTTGATGAGTTGGCACATACATGAGGTGTATAGTTGATTATGTTGGTTGATGAAGTAGTTGACACATGATTGGTACATACTTGGTACATGGTTGGATGCACTTGTTTATGGTATAGGTTGATTACAGGTTGTTTGGTATAGGTTGGTGCATGGTTGGTGCACTTGTTTATGGTATAGGTTGATTACAGGTTGAGGTATAGGTTGATGCATGGTTCAGATTTATTGGTACAGATTTACAATGGTATATATCACAGTGATAGTGTGACAGTGGTTCCATCATTCTACTTCTACTTCAGGGTGGCAGGACGGGGCAAAGATAGGTGGTTGTAGCCTTAGAAACTAGGGGGTTGGAGCCTCCTTCCAGTTGTAGCTAGAAAACAAAGGAAGTTGGTGCTTCCAATGAATGTAATTCTTCGAGACATATAATAAAAATCATTTCGTGGTTTTCTCCCAATTTGTGTTTCCACGTAAAACAATGGTGTACTGTGTATGTATGTGATTGTTTATTTCTTACTGCTCATTATTGGATAATAATTCTACATTGATATAACAATTGAAGAAAAAGGATTATAATTACGCTATTACTGATTCACCCCCCCTCTCAGTAATCCAACACACTGCGCGAGCCAATCCTTAATAATCCAATCCACTTCTTCCCTAGTGACATAATATTGCATCTTCAACCATGATTTTTTGGGATCCCTCACGTCTTAGATCCATAGGTGATACCGAGATGCCTTGAATTTAGCTATCCCTTCTATTTCCCGCACGACCTCCATAGGTATGTTCCATACGTTTGTTGTGCGCTGCTAGATTTCTTTTAGCAGCATGACAAACACATTGTTGTTTTCCTGCTGTGTATTGTTATCCTTCGCACGCGAGAGAGGCTCATGCTTGGTTGTGTAGCACTTTCCCACTTTGTCTAAGAATGCAGAGAACTTGGGCTCCTACCACCCTGCCAGAGCTATTAATATTATCAACCAAGAGTAATGGAATTCGGTTCCATTGTCCTGCGCGTTGCAACAGTCAATTAGGAATTGGTTCAATAGGTATGACACCCATCTGGACTTCATCCCCTTTGCACACTGCGCTGCTACTGTGATCACTCCTGCTGGCACTTCCTCTCTGTGACATTTTCTTATCATCTTGCATGCCATTAGCTTACTGACAAATCTTGTGGCGTCATCATTGATTTATTTGATTATGATGCCTCTATTCCCCCTAGTCATGCTGAACTATGCCTTCACTTGTTCCGCCAGTTCTTTCTCACGCACTTTGTTTTCCAAGAAGTCTTTCGGCCACACGCCGACTGCATGCAATCATGTTATTTTGGCAATTAATGCCACGCCAATATGCACTGGTCTATCCATCCAAATAATCCCTTCATGGACCCGGGCGACCAGCTGTTTGATGCAAAAACTGACACTCTTACCGTGCCCAAAATGTGGTATGTCCAGGAGGTTCATTGTAATTGAATTATATACCTTCACAATCCACTGTGAGGGCCCTAGCACTGGTTGTCATAGGGGTCCAATCTCCCCTGTGTTGATCATATATTTTTCCTCAACCAATTTGGGAAATTTGGCTATGTCGCGCACATCATGGTCCGCGTACCTCAACTTTGGTACCTTCCCCAAAATGTCATCGACAGTGGGGAATGCATCTGGAAGGAATGGAAGGATGATTTCCATACTGTCAGGGGTATTTATTTTCTGCCCCACAACAAACGTGCCTACGTCTGCTGCTTCTATGCCCTCTTCTTCCCCTGCTGATTCTGGCCTGTCGGTTATGTCCTCAACCAATACTTTGTCTTGTTCTTGGGACTGTCACAGTCCCATTGTGTCATCTGGTCTCGTAGGCGCTTCAGTGTTAGGGTTTGAACCCCCGTTTCTGGCCCCTGAGCTTTGTCCTATCTCTCCTTGTTGCGATGTAGGGAGCTCTTCCTTGACCTTCATTGGGATAATCGATTTTGGGTACGAGGTGGTCACATCCTCGAGCTCAACTATATTCTACAACTGCTGCAGTCGTTCCTTACGCTTTTCCCCCTATCGAGGGACCTGGAAAAACTGTCCTGGCGACCCGAATTTTGATCGAGTCATCCTGTGAAACTATTGTAATGTCGTCTTGCTACTTCGTCGATTTGAAACTAGGGCACGGGTTCTCTTTCTCACTTTGAGGTCGAAATTGGCTAAGTGTTGAATAAATCTACACTTCTCTGCCTTTTATAGATCGAGTTAGGTTTACTTTTACCTTTTTGCGTGCATTTGCGCCAAGTTCACTTTTTACTGCGCATGATCTTCTGGTGTTTGTCGCGGTAGTGATTGCGCGCAACTTTTCCCCATTGTTTTTTTATTTTATCTCTTTTCTAATTTTGTATTTATTTTTCCCTTCTTTTTCTCCTTTTTTCTATATTAACTTCTACTATAATACACTATGTACATGTTTTCTTTCTGCGTTATAAGTTTTAAGTGCTAGGAGGTCAACTGTTCCTATACAATTTCAATTGAATTCCATTGATCATTCCTCTCAGTTTTGTGCCTCCCAAATCTTTCAAATGTATAGCTCCCCCATATATGATAGTCTTCATTTCATATGGCCCCAACCAATGCATTATGAATTTCCCTAGATGGTGAATAAATTTACTGCCATAAAGCAAGACTAGATCTCCCTCCTTGAAACTATTCCTCTTGATATGTCTGTCATGCCAAGCTTTGTCTCTTGATTTCTGTACTTCTTGATGAAATCCTGCTAGAATCCTATCCTCCTCCATATCCATTAGTTGATTCAACCTCTCCTTCATTGTGCCTCTTTCTTTAATGTTGGTGATTGTTGCTACATGCAGATTGGGTACCAAGAATTCTAGTGGTACCACTGCTTATTTCCCATACAATAATATGAATGGTGTTTGTCTTGTTAGCTTCTTACATGTATTCCTATATTCCCATAGTACTAATGGTATTTTCAAGTCCCAATCATCCCTATTGACATTGAAAATATTTTTTAGAGCATTCTACAAGATCTTATTGAAGGATTCTACTGTTCCATTTGCTTGAGGATGGTATGGTGTACTCTTCTAATGATAGAATTCAAAATTCTCAGTCATAACCTTGATAGTGCTGTTGATAAAGTGAGTACCTTGGTCACTCATCAAAATCCTTGGACAACCAAATCTAGTGATCACTTGCTAAAATAAGAAATGTGTTACTGTCTCTGCGCTACAATATTTTACTGGCACTGCTTCTGCCCATCTTGTTAAGTATTCTGTCGCAGTGATGATATATCTTGCTCCTGACCTTCTTGTTGGTGGATTAATTGGTCCCACAAAGTCTATTTCCCATTTGTCAAATACCTGCAAAGTTACTTGTGGTCTTAGGGGCATCTCATCCCTTCTATTTGGTTTACCAAACCTATGACAAACATCATAGCTTTGGCAACATTCCTTAGCATCTCTATGAATTGTTGGACACCATAGTCCTGCATGTATCACCTTCTACATGGTAGCTTTTCCTGCATAGTGTCCTCCAACTATTCCCTCATGAGCCTCTGCCAAAATTATAGGCCTTTCATGTTCTAGTACACTTCTTGTCAAAATGTTGTCTGCACCCATTTTGTATAAGTGTCCTGCAATCGATTGATAGTCTGCATCTATGACTACCAGATTTTTCTTCTGCGTAGTGTTAAACTCTTGTGGCGCAACCCATGTACTCAATTATTCAATAATATTAGCAAAATATTCATCATCTATTTAGACTGAAAATAATTGTGCATCAGGGAAGTTGTCTTCTAAATTGGTAGGTTCTTCTCCATTCATTACCCTTGACAGGTGATCTGGTCCTGCATTCAACTTCCCTGGTTTGACTATCACCTCAAAATCAAAATTTTGAAATAACAGTAGCCATATATAGATCCTTCCCCCCAACACCGGATTGTTGACTAGGTATTTGAGGGCTAAATGATCTATGAACATATTAAAGTTTTTGCCCAATAAGTAATGTCTAAACTTCTGTAGTGCATAGACCATAGCTAGGCCTTCTATTTCTGTAGTGTTTTAGTTATGCTCTGATTCAAACAATTTTTTGCTTGCAAATGCTATAGGATGATCTAAATCCCCTGCTCCTGGCTGTGCCAGAATTTATCCAAGTGCTATAGCTGATGCATTTATGTGCACATGGAATGTCTTTTTCCAATATGGGAATACTAGAATAGGTGATGTGACCATTTTTTCTTTTAGAGTGTCCAAACCTTGTTGACAATCCTCATTCCACTGGAATTTAGTATCCTTCTTTGACAATTTCTCCATTGGTGCATTGATCTACGAATACCCTTGTATAAATTTTTTGTAGTAGCCTGTATGTACCAATGTTTCTCTCAACTGACGCACTGATTTTGGTGGTGGTAAATTAACAATGACTGTAATTTTAGCAGGATCCACCAATAACCCTTGTTTAAAGACTATATGTCCGAACAATATTCCAAAAGGTGTCCCAAAAATGCACTTCTTGATATTCAATGATATCTGACACTGCCTTCATATTTCCAACATTAGCCTTAATACTTCCACATGATCTTTTAATAGACTATATATAGTCCAATCGTTGAGATATACTTCTAAAAACTGATATATGAACTCCTTAAAATAATCTATTACTACCATTGAAAAGATAGTTGGTGCATTATTCAGCCCAAAGGGCATGACTGTGTACTGGTAGGATCCCCATTCCGTGGAAAAAGTGGTCTTGTACCTATCTTCTGGGGATATCTTGATTTGATGGTAACTTGCGAATCCATCTGTAAATGAGTAGGCCTCTCAGACTCCCACATTCTCTAATACCTCATCTGTGAAAGGGGTGGGAAAAGGGTCATGTAGGCAAGCATCACTCAGTTTCCTCATATCGACACAAATCCTTATCCCTCCTTGTTTCTTCTCTTGAACTACCATGGGGATGATCCATTCAGATTCCTCCATTGGTTCTATGATACCAACTTCCAACATTATATCAATTTCTTCTTTCACTTTCTATTTATAAATTGGATTTAGTCTATACAGTCTCTGTCATATAGATATAGCATCGTGTTTGAGAGGTATCTTCATCTCT
This sequence comes from Picea sitchensis, assembly GCA_010110895.2. Lineage (NCBI taxonomy): Eukaryota > Viridiplantae > Streptophyta > Pinopsida > Pinales > Pinaceae > Picea > Picea sitchensis. Next base: position 23,991 of record SNQJ01S0106213.1, on the reverse strand, counting down.
CCCAGATGTAATTCTAGAAACCTAAGGTAACATACACATAGACCACTGGTGCCTTCAAATTAGACCAAGAATGATAAGTCAACAACCACATCTTGCACTCTGTTATGACTCTACACATGAATCCTATTTAGTACTGAGAAACTAATCCATACACCAAAAGAAGTCTGTAGACTATCAAACATACAATCAAACATACAATCAACCTGGAAGCATATCAGAATTCAATGCCTCTTGGTCCTAACTTCTCATCACCTTCAACATACCCTGCTATCACAAGAAATGTCTTAGCATAGAAATCAGAGATGAATGATGTAGTAATGAAATCTCTCTTGGAAGTAAGAGAATACCTTATCAGAACAATGTGTTCTCCCCTTTTACTTTGTCTAGCTTGATCCTTTAAATATCTCCAAGGCAGTTGAATCATTCAACCACTTTTAGTTAATTTATTAACTAACAACTAGTTAGTTAATAGGAGAGTTGTCAAGTAAATTAATAATAAATAATATTAATAATATGATAAGGGTACTAAATAAAGCTAATAAGTGGGGACCCTCTATTTCTTTTAAATCAATTAATGAACCATTTCCTCCTTGTAAATTCCATCTTAAATACAAAACACATCAACTTGCCACATCAAACAACCCTGTGATAAACAATGTATAAGATGAAAGGCCCCTTTTCACTCCATGTGGAAATCATTAAATTTACCAAAATTTAACCATTATGTAGATCTATGCAGAATATATAGCATAAAAATATAATGCTGTCCAAAATATAAACTGTCAAAAGTATGAACTGTCCCAAATAAAATGTTATCAAAATCATAAGCTATGAAAAATAATATGTTGTCGAAAATGAAGTGCAAATAAGTTCATATACAGATGCCAACAGAATCATGAAAAACAATATTTGTTGTGAGAGGATGATCCTCTCTTGACATGAATACTTTCATCCCTTTCATTTCTCCCAACTGATGAACTCGCCTTAGTAGATTTCTGATTATTTCCCTGCCCATGTGAAGTGACTGAATGTGATGACTTTGATTTAGCTGCTACTACTTTCTCCTTCTCTGGACTATCCTCAAGTTTAGTGATCTTGTCCTTGGCATGATGGGAATGTGAGGCTTGGGATATAGGTTGCTGATGCAAGGGAGAAGCAGTATGCCATGCATGAAACAGAGGTTGTTGAGGGTGATCAATATTTTTCCATCCATGTGACTGTCAAGAAGGAGGATGTACAAAATTTTTCCAGCCATCATGTTCTGGTCTAACTAGAGGAGCAGAAACATGGTTTGGGATTGGAATACCGATACTTGGACGAGGTTTTTCAGGCATAAGTGGAGGTCTATAGGCTTGTTGGCCAACCAAATTGAGGAATATTCTCTGCAACAACTGATTGAATTCTTCTGAATCTGAATCAAAATGTATGGAAAATATGAGCCTCTTATTACCCCTTTTCCAAGGACCCAGTCCTCTACCTCTATTATTTCCTCTCCCGCCATGACTGCCCCTGCTAAAAACGTTCATACTGATATATATTTACACAAGTCAGAACCAAATTTCAACTAATCATTCATCTAAAACTTTGCAAAATAAATAATTTAAACATGGCTCTGTTTATAATAATACACATTCAAGCAATCATCATGCAATTCATGTTCTCAAAGCCAAAAATCACTTAGAACATGGATTTTGAAAGGGTTTTTGGGATTAAATGATAGGATTTGTAATGATTGAAAAACAATAGGTATGGAAGGCATGTAAAATGGACTATTCTCTTCCATGTCCAGATTTTTTAAACACCTCATTAACTCTCAATCATATTACTTTAGCTAGAAAATGAAGTTAACCCTGAACAATTTAATATCTCTCTTTTAATCAATTTATTTATGCAATTACATAACTATAATTAAGCATGGGAGTAAAAGGGAAATTTGGGAAAATGAATTGGGATTGTAATGATCAAAAAGTGTTACTTATTATAGGGGAATGTAAAATGAACATGCATTAATTATGGATTCTATAATGGTCTTTGTTCTTTGAGCATAATTATAATTACACACAATCACAGGGTTTTAAACATGTATCAATCTGCGTCTCTCCACATTCTATCATGTTATAACCAAATTCTTCATTTAACCTGCACAATGCTCTAATTAAAAATTCTGCTAATACCCAACTGTTTATTTAAAATGCTTATTTTCTTTTGTTCATCACACTAATGTCCAGTAGTCACAATTTTTTAATTTCTGTTCAAGACCATTGATCTTCCATGATTTTTTCAAATACAGAGTGCAAACCATCAACACCAATCCTAGCAGAGACCAATCATTATGCTAACTTCATCATAAAACCAAAAGTTCTAAAATGCAGCTTCATCATAACCCGAGCTTAATCCATCAAGAAAGATCCAAATCGAAACTGGGAAAATTAAGTTTGCAACAACATCTAGTTTATCCAAACCATTAATCCAAATATGTATCACATGCATCGAAAGATCATGACATAAATGATCCTTAAACACGTCGAGGACTTAAATCCCAAAATCCTTTTTTTTAAACATGACCGGGTTTGGATTAATGCATGGAGGGATTACGAACCTAGTTCGTAATCAAACTCATTTTCTCAACCTCATTCGTTGAGTGCTATGCATATTTCTATGGGTGTCTTGATTTTTCTATGATTCAATAACCCCTAGTCTGCATGCAACCCCTTGCATGCGACCATAGTGAAACAACTTCATTCATAGGTTGTAATACCAAGATTGAACAAGTGAAGAACAATGTATATAACACATGACTAGTAGTACTGGACATTGCAGATGAAAACAAAATCACACAGAGCACAACAACAGATGGTTGAAAATCCTTTATCATTCAATAAATAAAACCCAAATTCGTGTGTTCCTTCATTAACCAGGAGCATTATTGTTTTGGGCTTGCATAATGCATGCAAGGAATACTAACCCCAACTAAAAATGAATAAAAAACCAATGTTGACCAACTCTACGCATGAGTTTGTGGGGTGTCAAAACCCAAATAAAAAAACCCATGATGACAATACGACTCTAATGGTTGAAAAAAACTAAACAATGAGCTACAAAACAGAAAAGACGAGATGCTCATATCCCAAACAAAGAGATAATAGGTGGAAATGAAATGCATAAAGATCAACAACCATAAACTGCCTCTCAAATATGTTCTTCTCATGTCCATCTCAGGTGTATGTCTCATTATCACATGCTTGGTGAGTTATCCCAAGCTGCTTCTTCTTAATAGTTAAACTTAATCCTATTTTTTGTTGCCAAGTTGGTTTATACCAGCTTATATTATAATCAGTCCTTCCTAAGAGAAAATACAAAAAAACGTAATGTTTGAACTGAAGGAGAAGCTTTCCCTAGAAAATGTAAAGCCCGTTGATTAATTGGTCGGATCGCAATATCAGGAGAACCATTCCACTATTAAAAAATTGCAGAGTCTAATTGGCCCTCAGTGGAGGTTTTGGTTCCAGCTGTTGAACTAAAGGGATTTAAAACCCATCAACAAAATTGGCACTAGAAGGAAGTCCTAAGAATGAATGGCTGAATACATATATCACATAATATTTCAGACAACCTGTAGATTCAAAGTATCCCACATGCATGGCTAGTCTTTGAATGGCTTCCCACAGGGATGGTACTCACGAAATGAGTAACCTCACTGTTTCGAGGAAGAACCTTTGTCCGGCATACCTTGCACTCTTCCCCACTAAGGTGCAATCAATTGAGAAGAATCACAAAGACATATGCTGATAGATGGAATGGCTGTTTCCTTAAATGATACTTCCTCAGGAAAAGAAAAAATATAGAGTAGACCAATGGTGATACCCCTAGATAGGGTTTTTCGTGCACTTGGTAGAAGACTTAATATATTTCACAATCACTTAAATCCAAGATCCACTTGATCACGATGCACAGCTTCTTGACGTCCTACAGACAAACAAATTTTTAGGAAGGAAGAGTTTAACTTCCGAGGAATACGAAGATATGGAGGACAAAAAGCGACCATTATGAAGAAGGGAAACCCTGTGAAAAATCAACCACAGTTGATAGAGGCGCTTTGGCCCTCACAGGACAGTCCATAACCTTCCCAGATATCTAGAAGTTGCCCTAATTTAGATCCGAAACCTCAGGGATTGCATGAATCATATCGAAATTTATAGTAGCGATCAAACATGAGCAACATGGTATAGTTTTTAGGTTGTTCCCCTATGCTTTTGAGAACTCAACCTCAACTTGGTACTTTAACCTGCCATTAGGATCATAACTGTTGGATAGAAGTTTCAAAAACATTTTCTGAATATAAATTTCTTGGAAGAGAGACTATTAGGGAGCTTTGATGGATGAGTTGTTAAGCCTCCATGTGAGTTTGAAATAGAAGGTTAAATATTTCAATCAAATATTCACAACCATCTTAAACAAATTCCATCTGGAAGCCAAACCAACTAAGGAGTTGCAAATTGAATTATATGCTAATGCACTCCCAACCTCTATTTCCATGTATGTGAAAAGCAACATGGTGAAATTTGAAGAGGATAAAATGATGGGAATTCTAGATGAAGGGTGTAAAGAAGGCTAGGTCTCTTTAGTTAAGAAATAAGTTCAACCTCCTCCCAGGAGAGGATTCCTTTTAACTAGATCGTTGGGGAAATAAGTAGAACAAACTCTTGACAGAGGTAATGGAGACATAGAAGATCTACAATGCATGGTTAAGAGAATTATCAAATGGATCATAGACATGAAGAGGAAACCACAGGGAAACCAAGACCCAAAGTCCCTAAAATCCCTTTCTTTAAAAAACCCACCGTTCAAAGCAATTAGACCTCCCCAACTAACTTGAATATCGATCAAGGGAATGTCACATCGATTCTTTCTGTACTTATCACTAGGAGAACCACTCCGAAAGAGACTACCCTCAATGGGTATGCCATGAATTTGATAGCCAACCGGTTTTAGATGAGGTTTCCCTAACAAAACAACCAATCAGTTTGGTTATGAATGTTGTTGATCAAGAAGATATTGATGCACTAGAAGATACATCCATGCTAATATGGGATCTTGACCTAATTATTCCTTTCGACTGACCTATTTAGGGTTCAAGAACCACCCGTAGTCGGTTGTGCAAAATAGAAGTAAATGTCCTCCCATCCCAAAGGATCCCACTACCACTCAAACGTTAGGAGAAAGGTCAACTCTCGATCACCCAAAAACACATTTTTCTCCCAGTAAGAAACCTATAAGCATCATACCGAGAATGCTTAAAATGGAGTACAAGTAGTTGAAGATGCAGGAAGAAGTTGAGAGGCTACATGTAGGTCATGGACATGTGTATAATCCCTCGACAAAAGGGACTTCCTACTACAAGCTTTGAAATCAATAGAAAACCCTATGAAAAGCAATGAACAACAAATAAATCTAAATTCCACATATCTAGTAAATAAACCAGCGAGTTTTGCTCCCCATAAGAACCCTATTAGCATCCATACCCGAGAATCGCCCAAAATGGAGTACAACGTAGTTGAAGATCTGAAGAAGTTGAAGGCTAATATATCGGTCATGGACATATGTATAATCCCTCAGCAAAAGGACTTCCTGCTACAAGCTTTGAAATCAATAGAAAACCCTACGACAAGCAATGAACAACAAATAAATCTAAATACCATAGATCTAGTAAGTAAACCAACCGTGAATACCTGCTCGAAAGATAAGAAGGGAAACCCTTTTGTCCCATCATTCCTCTTAACATTTGAAGTCTTCAATAGGAACCTACACAATTGTTTGGTAGATTCATGAGCATCTTCCAATGTGATGCCCTTGTCTATTTGCAAAAAATTAAATGTCGTTCCTCTCAAGAGTGATAAACATGTAATACAACTAGATAAAACCCAGGTCAAAGTCATGGGTGAACTCATAGATGTAATGATCAGGATAGTGACACATCCTAAGTTTGTGCAAGTGATTGAAATCATTGTAGTAGACATTCCAGAGGCCTATGGGTTATTACTAAGTCGATATTGGTCTGAGAAGTTGAACATGTACTTTAGTAGAGACTGGTCACACCTTTGGCTACCACTGAAGGGATACAATAATATGATCAAAATCGATAGGGAGAGATACTTGAAACATATGGTCACTGATATAGAGACCCCGAACGAACCCTCATCCACAAATTTCCCTGTCCTGGTCAATTATTCCTACGATTCCTATTTTTGGAACTTCTCCCCTCTTCCATCTATGTCCCTCTCACTCAGAACTCCGAAATGGTCTTTCAAGAGAAATCACCAATACCAACAGAGGAAACCCTCTTCTGTCAAGTACCTGTGCTAGAAATCACTGGACAAAAGATAGGAGGGAAAGAAATTAATAAGAAGGAAGAAATGGTTAACTTTCAATCACAAATTTGGACCATATATTTCAATGGATATAAATCACATGAAGGATCAGGGGTAGGGTGCATCCTCATTGATCCAAAAGGTAAACGTCATTTCCTATCCTGTAGACTAGAATTTGAATGCACCAATAACACCGGCGAGTATGAAGCTCTAGTACAAGGGTTAAAGAAATCCATAGACTTAAATGCCAAATAATTGAAGGTTTTCAGAGACTCGGATATTATCATTAGACAAGTGAGGAATACTATACATTGCAATTCCCCGCACCTCAAGAATTATCAGCAGGAAGTGCATAGGTTAATAGAGAATTTTGAAGATTTCAATATCACCGCGATCCCCAGAGAAAATAATATCCTTGCTCATTCCATGACCACGAGTTATTCGAAGCTGTCACCTCTAGAATATTATTAAGCCTCCCGATTCACTGTGGAACTACTCTACAAACCATCTGTGCCCATCAATATTTCTAATTGGAAAGTCTTCGAAGGGGACAAACATATCATCAACTTTCTAACTAACCAAGATAATTTCAAAGACTTGGCTATTGACAATGAAGTATTATAGGAACAATCAACAAGAATTGATCCTTGGATAGGTCAACCTATTGATAAATCGAAGTCTCACACAATCCCGAAAGGGATAGTTAATCTGGAAAACCTTTTTGACCTAAAGTAACGATTTAAGGGGCCAAAAAATTAAAGACTAGTAGCTCCTGTCCTTTGCATGAAACTATAAATCTCGGAACCTGAAGAACCCAAATAATGTGAATCTCAACAAGACTATATCTAAAGAGGAAAGAAAGGCTTACCTCAAACTGTTAAGATAATACCATGATGTATTCGCATGGTCCTATTGAGATTTGAAAACTTATGATACCCAAATCATTCAACACACTATCCCGTTAATACCCGAAGTGAAACCCTTCCAATAGAAGCTCCGAAAGTATGACCCATCCCTGAAACCTCTCATGTATCAGGAATTGAAGAAACTTTTAGATGCCAAAATCATCTTCCAGGTTAGACATTCCGCGTGGGTATCAAATTTAGTTCCTGTGAGGAAATAGTCTAGAGAAATCCACTTATGCGTAGATTTTAGGAACCTCAACAGAGCTTCAAAAAAGGACAATTACCTAGTCCTGCCAATGGAGAAACTCCTATAGACCGTGTCTGGCTCAAATATTTTCTCTCTACTAGATGATTTTTTCGGGTTACAACCAAGTCCTAGTTTCAGAGGAAGATCATTTGAAAACTACCTTCTGAACCAAGTGGGGAACCTTCGCTTATAATTCATGCCTTTTGGGTTAATCAACGCAGGGGCGACCTTCCAAAGGGCCATGGACATAGAATTTCAGGGACTAATAAACAACTGCGTGGTAGTGTATCTGGACGACGTAATTGTGTATTCAAAGAACAAAGAAGAGCACATCCAACACTTAACTCAGATTTTCGAAAGGTGTAAGAGATACGACATATCCTTAAATCCTAAGAAAACTATTTTCAATGTCGAGGAAGGTAAGCTGCTAGGCCACATTATATCTCAAGTAGGAATTCACATAGACCCAAAAAGGATTAAGGCCATATCTCAACTCCCGTTGCCTCACAACAAGAAAGCTATGTAGTATGTTTTTGGGAAAATCAATTTTATGAGGATATTCACTCCCAATTTCGTGGAAAATATCAAACCCTTACAAAATATGATTCATAAAGATGCTGAATTTAAATGAGACGATGAATAGAAGGATGCTTTCAACAACATCAAAATTGCTATATCTCAAGCCCCCGTGTTACGAAGTCCCGATTTCAACAGAGATTTATTCCTCTATACTTTCGCCTCCGACCAGTCGTTAGTTGCAGTATTGAATTAGAAGGATGATGACAACAATGAGGCTCCAGTGTCATTCATGAGTACTAATCTCCAAGGATCTAAACTTAATTATCCTACTATAGATAAAAAGGCCTATGCAGTATATAAGGCAATAAAACACTTCAGGTCCTACATCCTCAAGAACCACAACAAAGTAATCATGCCCCACCCTATAGTTTGATCCCTATTCAATCAACATGAGATGGGGGAAATAAGAGGGAACTGGATGGCAGTAGTTCAAGAATTTTATCTAGATATAAAACCTGCAAAACTAGTTAAAGGGAAAGGATTGTGCAAGCTTGCAGCTGAAGCCGATGACCAAGTAAATGAATATCCTAGATGGGAGAATGAAATGGAATTATGGTGTGGTGAAGCCTCATACATTTACCCAAGACAAGAGTCTTGGTACACGAAGATAAATTATCTCCTACACCATGGGACTTGTCCAGAAGATCTCAACCCTAGGGAAAGAAGAGCTCTCAGGTTAAAATCTGCACAATATCGCCTCATAAATTCTGTACTCTTCCAGATTAATTATGATGGGGTACTATTAATATGTCTCGAACGGTAAGATGTAGACAAAGTTTTGAAGGAGCTCCATGATGGCCCTACTGGTGGACATTTCGCAAGAAACACCACCGCTCATAAGATACTGAGAGCTGGCTATTTTTGGCCCACCTTGTTCAAAGACGCTCACACCTACGCTAGAAACTATAAAACTTGTCAAGGAAGTGTTGGGAGGGAGAAAAGAGCGGCAATACCACTCCAAACAATGACTGTCTCTAGGCCTTTTGGGCAACGGGGGTTGGATATCATAGGAGAATTTACACCCACTTCTTCGAAACAACACAAGTACATTGTTACCGCCACCGATTATTTCATGAAATGGGTAGAGTCCATTCCTTTGACCCATGTAAATGAGAAGGTGGTAATCCAATTCATAGAACAACAACTAATAAAAAGGTTTGGTGTCCCTTCTATACTGGTTTTTGATAATGCATCTTATTTTTCTTTCACCCTACTGAAAGAGTTTTCTCTAGACAAAGGAATCATAATTAGGTACTCTGCAAATTATTATCCACAGGGAAATGGGGTGGCAGAATCAACCAATAAGAACCTAGTGAGAATATTAAAGAAGATAGTTGCAGATAACCAAAGGAATTGACATAATTCACTCCATAACTCTCTGTGGGCCAATAGGGTCACACCCAAGGAAGCTATAGGAAATTCCCCGTACTTTCTGGTTTATGGGTAGGAAGCAATTCTCCCAAATGGGATTTATCTTCCATCTCTTCAACTAGCCCAAGATTCCAGTGGGGAACCTTCATCGGTCATGCAAAAAAAAAATTGATACTCTTCTCATGCTAGAAGAAGAGAGAGAAAAGTCTAAGACAAAATTCCCATCTCACCAATAGATAGTGAAAATATGGTTTGATAAGAATAAGGCTAAAGAGAAAAAAAATGAAGTAGGAGACTTAGTCCTAAAATGGGACAGAACGAATGATCCTAAAGGAAAACATTCTAAGTTTCAAAATCTATGGCTCAAACCTTTCCAAGTGGATGAGAATATTGGGGAAGGAACTTGTTGGTTATAGAATCTGAGGGGGGAACCTGATGCCCTCCCAGTAAATGGCCAAGCCCTAAAACAATATTTCCAACAATAACAGTCTAAAAAAAAAAAGTTTTGTGTTTTGTATGAATGTTTTCATGATTGTGAAATGCATTTTTGTTGTTTTCTTTTTCTTTTTGGACTTTTGTGCTTTTGAAAGTTGTGTTCAAAGAGACAATGGTTGACTTTAAACCATGTGACATAACTAACTATGTTCCTAACTCGTTACTCATATAAAACACAAGAAGCATTGAGGAACTTGCGGTTGCTTTGAGGAGTCCTCTATCTAACCTGCGCAAATGAACAATTTCGGAGAAATGTCAGAAGTGTCTTCTTAGTGGTTTGGTAAGACCTTAAGGGAAAGAAGGAAAGATGGAAAGGAATACATGAACCTCGAAGACAAAGCTAGCAAAGGATCCACCTTAATCATCTGACTTTTCAAAATAAAAAGGCATCATCCTCTCTCACTCGCTTAGGGAATCACACCAAAATAAAATTGACATTATCAAAAGAGTGAATAGTAGGAGAGGGTATGAAGATATCTTCACCAGGGCTATGGATGCTCGCTGGAAATGGAGCAAGGTATGTGATGTCAAGGTGACTCCCCCGAGGCTATGGACGCTCGCTGACAACGGAGCAACACTGAAGCAAGTGGATAAAGTTAACTAAAGGATCTATGCCAGTGAATGCTTCACTAGACTTTTGTAAAAAGGGGCATGAGTCAGGGTTACCAGAAACGAAGGAGGAATACAGGTTAAAATCCCCACAGGAAGACCTGGAAGAATTAACCGAAGAATTTCAAATGCAAAGGTAAAAGAGGCTCTGATTCAAAACCAACTAAGTTCTCCACCATATTTTGCATCAGCCGAGCCCTGAAGGAGAAACAAAGATTCTACTTTCACCCAGTAAGTCGCCATTTTTTGATCACTCAACACACCCTAAAAATCTGATGTCAAATTTTACTTTTTGGGTACCACTTGATCTGTTGCACTGTCTAATTCGACCTCAGTATAAAAAAATGTTTCCTCTACTTATCATTTTGTTTTCCTTTTAAGTATTTTGAAGATTGCTCGAGCATGTGAAAACCAATAACTTAAAAGACTAACATCTAAATTAGAGAATTGACAATCAAAACTTTCCCCGACGCGCTTAAGGAATTCAACATAGGGAAGGATTGAGTGTGAAATAAATCACTCAAGAGAACCAAGGTCGCCGAGTGACGATCTTCATCGGCGTCGGAAAATGGAATATGATCTTTCGTGACAAGCATCACACAAGGATATTGATGAAAACTGATTCCCTTCGGTGTCGATAAGGAGTGAAAAGAGTATGCGTTACACGAATAAAGGAAAGATATGACCGATCGTTGACTTCTGAAACGTTTTCGGTATTGCGGTTTTTTTAAGGACATTAAATCACAAGGAAGACACAGGATAGGTTTATTTCCGAAATCCAACCTCCGATACATTTTCGACATCAACAGTCCCAAGTTTATCTTAAAGCGCTTGACTTGAACAAAGTCCCGAGTCCGACCATTACCCATAAGCTAAGTTCCCAGTCTTTAGTACCTTGTATCCCGAGTCTGTGGTTCCATGTCGATACCGTATGATGAAATAAATTGGTGTCAGGGATTTTTCGTAGAAGGATATCAATGAAAAAACAAAGCAAATCGGAGCAACACTAAATACAAAATCGGGATTAACTTACAAGAAATTTAGACAAAGAAAACAATAGATTCATTCGCAAAGAGAAAAAATGATGCATTCAACTACTATGACTAGAATCCTTTTGTCAAAATCTCGAGAATTTTTATATTAGACTTGCATTGGGATCAAGTTACATACAATAGACACTGTCTACACCTTTTTTCCAACCAACTCGGTTACATTGAGGACATGAAAATTTTCACAAGAAAAAAAGGGAAGACTATCAAAATTCTACGTCACGTCCGAGAATATGAAATAGAGTCCACCCATCATGCCTCTTCTGGATGCAAACTTTCTCCCTGGTTGCCTCGCAGTCCCGGAGGTGTTGTCATATTTTGTTCTTCCGATACCCTTTGCACTTCCCACAACTGCACGATCGTATCTTGTGCTTCTTGAAGCTTCCACTTGAGCCAGGTTGCGTTCCCTTCATGATCTTGTGGCACTGACACCTTGAGGTTATTTGCCACCAATTGCCAACGTAATTCTCTATTCTCCTGGTAAAGTTCAACTATGGCGAGTTTTCCCTGCTCCAGTTGTGGATTAGGTCCTCTGGTGTTAGAACTCAAGGCTTCTGTCTTTCTCGTTCGACTCCCGCTTCCTCGACTTTTGGTTCCGACAGGATCTAGACAGATAGCGTGCAGTAGGAGCTCCTCAGCGGCTGATCGTGTGCACAACTCAATTGGGATTTGGTTTCCACCCCTGACTTCCTTATTTTTTCTGGGCCTCCCTCTCCTCCGCAGTATCTGCTGTTGAGGAAGTGTGGCTTCCAACCTATGCCCTTCCAATGTAACTTATTCCACTCCGGCCTCCACACGAGGTGATACTATCGTTTCCGCGCGAAGGTAGGAATCTCCCTTTGAAGCCTTGGGAACACCCATTGCAAACAAGAACGAGTCCCAAGCATTTTGTGGCTCAATCCTAGAGCATCGACTGCCTCACATGCCTTGTCTTGAGTTTTTAGGAGTTCCCATAGTGCGACAACGTATCTATCTTATGCGTGGGTGACTTGACAAAGGCCCAAAGAAAATAATTTGATCAAGCTGGGCTCATGGGACGAGTCGGTGCATAACCCCGATTGGTAAGTTGAACACATACAGAACATCTAGAATTTATAACGGAGCGGGCAGTGAGTTGAAACGTGACAGGGAACACTGAATGCCTTGCGACGAGATGTTTTAAAGAATTTTCATGTCACGTCCATGCGACGGGTATGATCCGGGGCGTGTGAGATGCAACTAATAGGAGTTGCAGAGAATGTGTGGTATGATCACATCGATTTCTTTTTAAATTCCCCAACCTCCATAATGAGCTGATGATGGTTGATGCACTTGTTGATGTGACTCCTGTTTGAGCAACTTTCCTTGACCTAAAGCGTTTAACAACTTCCCTTACGACATTATCCGGTTCTTTTGGAAATTTCTCGTACTTTTAGCACATGTTCGGCTCTGACATCCTTTCCTGACCCCAAGGGCCAATCGGCCACTGACGTGACTTTGACTCTCTTGTTTTCTGTACCTAATCGTTCATGCTATGGCGCGCATATGTAACCTACCCTAACTGAATAAAAATGACAACGCTAACAAATATGGTGCAAGTAATTCGAAAGGTTGCAGAGATCACGTACGTATCAAACAATTAGGCTTAGCGAGCTTTACAGGTATACACTGGTCTAGATTCTTCACGCTTATGTTTTTAAATATATTTTTCCAAGTATTGTTTTGTAATCCATTTCTAAATGATTTTAATTCCAATTGAAGGAAATATACCTCCGACTATCGAGCAAAATTGGATCCGTAACCTCTCCGAGGAATTCGAGAGAAACTAGGTCTAGAGATCAACAAGGTGATGAAGGATATCAAATTGCCCGAGTTCGGTGTTGGCACAGGGGAAGACCCAGGGTTCAATGCTCAAGAGCGCACCAACAAAGCCCTAACTACCATCCCTTTAGGCAACACCTGCGAAGTAGATGATGTCTCACCCGAGGTAGAGGCAGGGGTGGTTGCAAGACTTAGGTGTCTGCAACCTTAGCTGGGACACAGATCTGTGATTATCTTTCCTACAACACACTTAACATCAATTATTCCTTAATATATGTTCATTAATCAACTTCGCAGAAGGCACATATAATCGCAGTGAATACTTATACTAAGTACTTGTCCATAGAAAGATAGGTTAGATTCAATAGATCAAGCACTGAGCATCTCATATATCAGATCTAATGTTCATTCATTCTTCAACAACACAAAGCATACTATATCTACTTAACCACATCAAGCGCTTAGCCAAGAAAGAGATAAATACATAAGAGCGAAGCACAAAACACCATACACATAGTTACTGTGGTTCACCCCCACCCTGGGGCTACATCCAAAAAGTCTTATTTATATTATTTTGGTCAAGCAGTTACAACAAAGAGATTTAATGACCCTTACTTCGCACATGACAGAAGAGCTGCACAACTCGCTAGATCCTTCTTCCTTGCTCTTCAACAAAAGACTATAACAACCTGCACTTAGCTCTCCTATCTCATGCACAGAGCACTCTAAGATACATCCGATCACATAGATCCAAATACTAGCACTAAGATTCCATTCATACATCACACAGATGTACTATATTACTATCTCTCTCTATATTACTATCTATATTGCCTATTTATAGATTACAAAATGGGCCTAAACGTGGGTAAACCAATGGACCGACATCCATTTCCCATTACATCAACCCAAAAACCCTAAAATAAACCCCAAAATAGGTCTTTCTTCCTTATTTTCTGCTTCGCGTTGTTCTCCTTCCTTGGAAAGTTGTCGCAGTCCCAAAAGTGGTCAAGTATGACCAAGTACTCATCAAAACTTGGTCAAGGGACAACAGGCCCCCAACACTCACCTGTGACTCATCCCGAGTCACTCAGGTCTGACCAATTCCGCTTCGAACGCCTCGAGCTTGGCTCAAGCGGCTTCGACCTACTACAGTGCGATATCCTCTTGTTTAGTAAATTCCTGGATTACTGTGTCATTGAGCGGTCCTTCCAGGTGTTGTTCTGTGGTAATGGCACCCTGTTCGAGTTCAACTCCCTGGCTTTCAAGTTCGACGAATAGTTGAAATGCCTTCTCTTGGAGTGGTTGCAGTCGCTGATAAATGTCCATTACTTTACTTTGCAGTGTGTGTACTTGTTGTTGGGATGTGCATTTCTCTGTGAACCTCTTCATTATTTCGACTAGGGTCATGGACTTTAGCTGTGCTTGTAGCACATCTGCATGCTACTTTGCTTCTTGGAGTTGTGCCTCCAATGTCTGCAATTCTGGATTCTCTGCAAGGGTTTCATAGGTCTGGGCGCTTCTGGTGCTTAGCTACCTACATTCCGAAGCCAAAGTTCTTAATCGGGCGACTGCGCTTCGAGAAGTGACCTCTCTTAGATATCTGATCTCTTGGAGTGTCTTAGGAATGGTGCATAGTTCTAGGTACGTGATGCGCTGTTGAAGTTGTTGGATTACGTCTTCCAGCTGGGTCACCTGCTGCGGAAGATGATATTCCATATTCAATTCTATGATTGTCATGGATCGCGATGCCTTATGAACTCTTTCTTGTGTTTCAAGTTGCTTTGCTAGCAATTGGTTCTTGCTCTGCTATAACTGGGCTTTTTCCTCCTCCCATTTCGCTTGTAAGTCAAGTTGCTCCTGTGTGGCCTTTCTTCGTTGCTCTTCATGTGTGCTCTGTGCTTGCGCCAAAGCTTGGGTGGATTTTTCTATGTCTTCTTGAGCTCATTGAAGGCGAGCTTCGATTTCTCGGTGATCTGGTGTAACTTTGTGGGCTCATCACCTGTTCTTGATATTTCCATTGCTATCGGCACCATAGGAACTTCTTGGTTGGATTGAAGTGCTTGTTGCGCTTCTTTAAATTCACTCGTGATCTGACAAAATAACTCCTCCTGCTTTGCTTCTTGATTTTCTGTGAGCTCTAATGAAACATCATTCAGTGTGGCAATTAGGAAGTCAAAATCATTCGGGGTAAGAGTAGTATTAAGCATGGTCCAGGTGGCCTTAGTTTTCTTTCTGGATGAGGGCCTCGATGGGGTAGTTTTCCTTTTCTTGGAGGGATCTGCCTCGTCCCTAGGCGGGGTAACCTCACGTTTGCTCTGTTCAACTTTTGTGTCCCCTATTTCTTCCTCATCACCTCCCTTCGTAGGTGATAGCGAATTAGTCTTCGTGGATGTGCTATGGATATCTTGAACTTTCACATCCTTCTTAGGCTTGTGCGGTCTTGGTGTATACGGCATAGATTCAAGGCTATCTACGTCGGAGATCTCTATGGGATCTGCTGCAACAAGGAGGTCCACCAACCATTCCTTGGTAATCTCCTTCAGGTCATCTTTTTTCATCTTGTAATATGAATGGAGTTGTTGTTTGTGCTCATCTGCGTGCGTCGCGATGTAGGTTAAGTGATGATCTGTGCTGAATTTCATCAAAGGTCAAAACCTATGAAGAGTGTTGGGTGTAATGCGTGGTGTAGACTGAATGAAGTTACTCAACTGAGTGTAGTACGCATGGAAGATGACATTGGACTGCCACTATTTGTTCATGTCACTGGAGTACCACAACGTATAGAACTTCGCGGCCAGAGGTTTGAAGGGTTCGATCTCTGGAAATGTGGCTCCCTCGGGTAGTTCCCACATGATGAAGGCGATGAGTATGAGCAACCATCTAAAGTGGAACTCATACTCTTGGTCATGTGCTTGTCTACAATCAAGCTCTAGCTGATTTATGAGGTATTTCGCCCATTTCATTTGCAGTCCCTTCGCGCACTTCCCTGCGAGGTCAACTACAAATCCGGTCACTTGTGTAGGTCTGTTTTTTTAGACTAAATTGCCTACGATTAGCTGAAAACCAAAGCGTACTGCTGCATTCTCAATGGAGGCTACCTTGTAACCTCACATGCCTTTCTCTAGATCGCCATATGTGTCTTTTATTCGTTGAGCAAGAGCACGATCTACGGTCTTTCCAGGGTAAAAGTCCTACGGGTCAGGGCCCTACATGCTTAGCCCAGTGATCTGATTGATCAGAATCGGATCCACAGTGATGCGTTGGTCCAACCATAGGTATCCTCCGTGGTAGTAGGATAACAAGAGTTGCACACATGCATTTACTTCTTGATGCCTCCCGAAATGTGGAATCTTCATTACATTGAGGAGGGTTGACTGCGCAAGGTTATGGGTCCATTGGTGCGGTACAATATTGGGGTTCTTTCCTTTTGTAATAGTCAAATACTTGTGCGGGGCTAGCATACTGTATACCTTGCGATATCCAAGGTTAAATCATTGAATTTCAGGGTGGTGAGCTTCTCCTGGTCAGCATGAACTGTGTGCACCCCTTTCGGGAGGTACACAGTGACTACAACATAGTCGAAGTCTCTAGGTATAGAGTCTCGGTTTATGGGTCCACCTAGTGGTGGTATATATTTAGGTAAGATGCTTGGGATCATCTTCATAGTGGAAAAGTCGTTTATGAGCTTAGATCGTCTTTTAGAAGGTGGTCAGGATGGTCCTGCTTAGGCAGTGGAAGGGGAAGCTGGCAGTACACCTGAGGAGGATGCTTATACAACTATAGAAATTCTGCATTATGACATGACTCTCTCAGTAATTAAATCAATTAAAACTTCTTCAACAATTTTCTCAGCAGTGCTGAGCTCGTTCGACATACAAATTTGGGTCAGCGGGCTCGGGTGCAACAAGAATTCAGAGATGATAGTGAATAGTAAGGAAATGATCTCAGCGTAGGTAAATCTCAGGGTTCACACTTCATATTCTCAGTTGGAAAAAAGTATTCTCGGTGCGTGGAGCGACAGGTTAAGTAGGAAATCTCAACAATGGTCTGCTTGCAATGGACATGTGGCCTTCATTAAATCTGTTCTGGTGCTATCCAACGGTCTAATGGTAACCCATAACTATTTTTCGATCCATTCGAAGCGGCGGTCGAACAGGTATATCGGTTCCAATGGCTATATTGCTTCGTCATGGCGAAGTACACTCTATCGTTGTTCTGATATCTTGGCGAAGCTCCAATTCTGTAATTCTTCTTGCTGTGAAGTGTCCTCTAGAACCTCTTGTAACCTTACAGTATTAGCCCTCTTCTTTCATAACTTCCTAGCCTTCTTCCCAATGAGTTTCGTCTCAGTAATGATTTTACCATTCTAATGTGTATCTTCTGTGGTCTTAGTTACTTCGCGCTATGGAAAATATTTCTTATGGTTCCTTGATAATACCTTTTCTATATCAAAAATAGGCAACTCAATCTTATACAGATCCTCAATTGTTCTCTTAGATTTGACACCGGAGGTACTAATATTAAATATTTACGATCTGTTCTTCTGTTCTTCAATAAAATGCGTGATCCTTCTAGTCATAAAGTCTTTTAACTCTTGCTTCTTGTGTTCCAAAGATTTTTCTTCTTCTCTTCATCTGGCCTGTTCTCTATCAATCCAGGGTTTTTCTATGAGCATGGTAAACGGGGCAGTTTCTTCAACAAATTTAATGATCTCAAAGTCTTCCTCTGTCGAAGTTCCATTGACAGTCATAGGTATCCGGGCGAGCCTTCCACATAGGGTTACTAGCTTTCCTCTGAAGAAACTTGTTCCTCCTAAGGAAGGAATCATGGCAGGATTTCCTATTGATCCAGGTGGATATCAATGGCCACCCACCTTTTCCAAATGGCTCAAAATGACTTTCTGGCAATTTTGGCAATTTACTATTTTTAGCAGGTTTTAATTTCCGGGGCCATTTTGAGGGCCCAAATGAAGGTTTTTCAAGATCGAGGTTCTCAATGATATCCCAAGGCATCATTGAGCCCCCAAAATGAATATCCTCGACGATACCTTTCCAACGAGCTATCACACGCCTAAAACAGAGATCGTATGAAAAAGTTACGACCCCGGGAAGTTGATGTACTCACTTACCCAAACAGGGCCCACATGACTTTTGGCGCTTCATCTCCCAGGGTTAGGTTTTTGGATGTCTAGGGTGTTTGGCATTTCTGCTTATTGTAAAAAGGCCTTCAGAGCCTCATTGTAATCATCTTCTTACGAATGCGAGTAGCCGTCACATCTCTTCTCAGAGATAAGCTGCCACCATTCTAGCGAGTCTTTTCACAAAAAAATTATTTCCTCTGCGTCTGATTCACAATTGGAACAATTGATTGATTTGTGTTCTTTGTTCTTCATCTTCTTTGAGGCTTTGAAAACTACTTCTTTCTTTGATGGATTTTCCTTTTCAGTCTTCATTTCATATGTAGTGAGGATCCCATGCAATTCATCCATTTTTAATTTATCCAGATCCTTTATTTCCTCAATGGAGGAAATTTTGGTATCAAATATTAAGGGGAGTGACCTAAACAAATTTTGCACAATCATTGTCTCTATAACTATTTAATATCCTCATCAAGAATGGTTGATAGTTGTTGGTTTGTGTGCAGTTACCAGAATCAATCAATCATGAATGGATCAACTAAATAATCAATCGTGATGGGAAGAGTAAAATACTTTAATTTGGTCTCTACAAACCATTTGAATTACACCGTCTCGCATCGCGTTCCTTTAAGTTCGAGATAGAAACCCAACAAAATTCTAAGATCGAGTTGTTGCCTGTAGCGGAATATACAGATGCAAAGGTAGGAGCATAGGTAGCATAGCCAAGAGAGGATCTATATACATATTCCTGAGGATATTGAATAGCCAGATTGAGATCGAGATATTGCTCCATCAATTTCAGATTAAGTTCGTTCCCTCGATCGAGAACCAGTAGCTCACTTCTTTGAAATTAAGATTAGATAAATCTCTTGATAATTTTTCATATGGATCAAAAGGTGTTTCATTCTGTGAAGAAGAAACTCTTTTCCTAAAAGCTTCTATTTTTTTTCATATAGCTTATTTTGTGCTTTCGTTTGAATTATTTGATTCACAAGTTGGTTGTTTTCTTGTTTTACTGCCTTCATTTCTATAATCTGTACATGATCAAAATTTTAAAGGTTAAGTATTTTCTTTAAAGATTTTTTTTTAGTATTCTTAGTTTTGATCATGTCGTAGATTGACTCAGTATCTTTAGAATCGTCTCTTAGCTTTAACATCATACCCTCCAATTATTCAATTCTCATTTTCTTTTTTTTGGTGAGTAACTTCTCTAGCCTCAGTTGTTCTTCATTCCAAGAGAAGTTCGTATAACATCCATCCAAACCATTTTCAATTTTTTCCTGAGTAGTTCCATTTTGTCCACTGGATGAATTTGATTTAAATCAGAAGAAAATTAGCATATTTTTAATTAATAACACCTTTGCTAGTTTGAGTTGTGGGTTCCAGTACTGCTATATTCAATCTACCTTTCTCAAAATATAAAGTATAAAGCAATCTGGTTTTAGAATTTCCTTGATGCAATTTAGGAAATAAATCTTGTTTAAATTTAATATTCTTATTCTTCAATTCCCAATATTGAGATTTTATATTTTCTTACTTAGCTTATGAAGATTCTTCCCCTCCTTTAATATTGGACTTTCCCATAACTACAAATGGGATAAATTCCACTATAAAAGTTGGCTCACTTGATATAGTCTCCGATACACTTTCCAATGCTTGGTCATCATCTTTGGATATCTCTTCTAGGTTCTACTTTTGTATTTCTCTTCCCTTGATTCTGAAAGAATTTGTGAAGATTATGAAAAGGTTCTTTTATTAGACTTTTCATGCTATTGTGGAGTCTCTATAAGTTATGGTTGAGATTGTTGAAATGCCTCATGTATCTGAACCTATACAATTCTTTGTGTTCTCCCAACTGTATTGATTCATCAACTGCTCCAACTAAGGTTGACTATGATGCTCATATGGTGAAAAATCCACCTCGATCCTATTGGTATAAATAATGGAATATGGATCATAATTTTAACTTTCATTTCGTTGAAAGTTCATCTTCTGTAATAAGTTTTATACCAACTAGAAAGCTACCCTATTATTAACAACAAAATTCCTACTTCTTGTTTCAATTTAAAATTATCCAAGTTATTTTCTTTGACACAAAATTGACTTGCTTATAATTCAATCATTGTCTAATATATTCTAGGAAAAATACTCTCATGGTTAGAAAATTTGGCAATTTAAAAGGTTTAACCTCAACATCATAGATCTTGATTTTTGTATAGTATTGAAATAAAAACCAATCACCCACCTTTGTATCTAAAGAGAAATGAAATAATGCTTCAAAGTCTGGAGAAAACCTAGTAGAAATCTCTTCATGAAAAAAGAGCATATGCCATAGACATGAATTGATCAATAAAATCTAAAAATCCAACATTTTGAGGTTTCCTTCTAAGAAATGAAGTCCAATGAATCACTGAGATTGGATTTCCATATTAATCTTATGTATTTAAGTTAAAATGTTGAATTTTGGTTGCTTGGAAATACAAAAGCAGATGAACTAGATACGACTGGAATCTACAAAATGTACTAACTGTAAACACTATTAGACGATAGTGCAATGTTTTAGCTAGATACTAGGAAAAGTTGAATCTAGTTAATGGATTGATTGCAGAGGGATAAATGGTTGACATAAATCCTAAAACAAATTCATCCACCACTTTATCATTATCATAACCCAAAATGGAACACATCATATCGATAACCTATTTGGAGATTTATGGGAACAAGATACTCTTATAAGTATCAGAGCTTTCAGGGATAGTTGCATCTTTATACAAATAAGCATGTAATAGGGATTTTTTTCTAGAGCATTAAGCTCCTTGTACATATAAGTTAGGTTTTCCTCACTTAAATGTTGACTTTCTATGGGTTCTGTTACCTTGAACCTCTCACAAATTGATTTGTGTATCTATCTTAAATAGAACTGACCAATCCTTTGATACAACTGAGTTATAAGAAGGAACATAATTCAACACACATCATGATACAAAATTTGGGAAATTGTAAGTCTGGGGAACAATATATTTTTCTAGGTCATACTACCAAACATGATAATAATCCTGTAAATTCTTGGAACACTCAAGAGATAAGATATGCATAAAATACAAATCAAAATTGACTAGGGTATCATAAGTTACCTCATAGTCTCTGTCAACTAAATCTATTTTTTTGATGGATAGGGTTTCTTTAGTTCCTTTATATGTAGAAGGTTTCACTGTTTTAAAATAAAACAAGGAGTTTAACCAACAAAAATTACCCAACATTGTTTGTGGAAGGTTGACTAACTCGATTAATAAGCTAGCTGGAAAATCCTGTGTTATCTACTCCTTTCCTGGTCGTTTCCCCCTTTTTCTTTTCGTTGATCTTTCTTATTTTCCTTATTGAATTAACCCTTTATTTCATTTTTGTTTATTTTATTTTAATTTTTATTGGACACGTGGGAGGATTTAATTAGATGACACATGGCAAGCTCTAACTGGATGACACATGGTCATATGTAGAAAACATTGATTCATAGGTGTTATAAATACATATGAATAATAATACATAGTACCACTATCATCAAGCCACTTTGTATCCTTATTAGTGGAAAGCTATTTTCCACAGGGAGTCACTCATGCTTTTGAAAACCACTGAGGGAGGGGTCACGCTTGTTCCTGCGGTTGACACATTGCATTGCTTGAAACCACTTTATATCACCACGGGGGGTCCCGTTTTTGTTAAACATTACCCGACGTGGGGTGGTGCTTCATTATGAATTGTTGATTTGATAGTGGAGTGAACGATCCACCTACAAAAGAAAATGATGTTTATTAATATATAATAAATTTATCCGATGTTTTATTTCTAAACATAAACTACAAAGTTTAAAACTAAACCATACGGAGACTAAATTATATAAAATTAATACTAAAGTTTAAAAATCTATATACTATTATTTACAAAAACTAATAAAACCTAAAATTAATGAAACTATAAGAATTAAAACAATCTAACTAACTAATTAACCCCTATTTATAATTAATTAAAAAAAAAAAAGATAATGTTACAACAATGTCACTAGTGTAATTAATATCATAGGCCAACATTTTCCACCTGTAGAAAAAAATATGTTATAAAATAGAAAACATTTTTTATCAAGTGTTGATAATAATGATGATGGTGAATACATAGAAATTCTCATAATTCTACTTAGATGCTCTATTTGAATTCTACAACAATTTGGAATTGTCAACTTTGTCCTTTTTACACTTTTTCCAAACTAGGAATTTTTAGCCAAACTGACTATCTCCCAAACAGAGTAGAACTTAAAAATATTTTCCAGTACAAAGTTTTCTGGATTACTAAGGAGGCAGAATGTTGAGTAATATAAGTTTTCCATATTTGTGATCTAGGATCTGGCCTTTTCCTCCTCAGAATATCTCAAAAATCCCCAAAAACTATCCCAGTCAACCCTCAGGTCAGGTCGATCAAAGAAACACATCAGGGGATTGTAAATAATGTTGGGTTGGGTTGACCAAAGAAATATATCAGTCAATTGCAAAAGACAAGTCAACTATGTAGTCAATCCGGTCAACTAATATAATATATCATTCGACCTACCTGAATCATTATTTCGATAGGTTTCCTCCAAAAATTAGGGTTGTTTGGCGCAATTTCACCCAATTTTCCCCAAAACAATTTCTCAAACAACTTGTATTCATACTCCAAAATATGTCTCTTTGCTCTGATGTCTAGCTCATACAAGCTCAATGTTGTATTTGTCTCTAATGCCAATTTGTAATGTACCCAACTCCATGTTGAGCCACGTTACTACTATTCCAACTCTGTAACATGTTGTTCTTTTTAGTTTTTTATTCAACTTCACTCACATTAAACAAAGTTACCGACTTAACGAGAACTGTGACTTCAAAATGAGAACTCTAGCATTTAAAACCCATATTTTTGCATAAAAAGCATGAAAATTAACCCCCCAAATCAAAAAGTGGTGCTACTAGTAGCACCATTGTTTCTAACCGGGTCAAAATTACAACGTTTTTCAAACATGGCTTTAAAAAATAAAATATTTAATCAGAAAAAACCTTAAAATCAACCCCTAAATCAAAAAGTGGTGCTATTGGTACCACCATTTTTCTAACCGGGTCAAAATTACAATTTTTTTCAAACATGGCTTTAAAAAATCAAATAGTTGCTCAAAAAAACCTTAAAATCAACACCTAAATAAAAAAGTGATGCTACCTAAAGCAAAATGTTTTTTCTAAACGTTAAAATTATAGATAATTACGACGTAATTGAAACTGTGGCATTGACAACAAATCCCTATGCAAATAAAAAACCCAAAATTGGATCCTTAATGGTCACTTGAAAATTTATTTATTATCTCATTTGTTTTTAATTTACATTACAAAATAAATAAAGGGAAATGAGAAAA
>SNQJ01S0106212.1:40254-59503 GCA_010110895.2 Picea sitchensis | reverse complement strand
AGGACGTCTCCCCTGGGCCTCACCTCCCTAAAGAGAAAGAACCTTCCCATCGTGGTGACATTGGGTGGGATAGGTTCCTGTTACGCCAGTTTGGACCTCCTTCTTATAGCCATTTGACCTAGCTACAAACTGTGTGATAACACATCCTATTTTTGTTGTTGACACTGATTTGGGATCCAACCTATTGCAACTCACTAATACTCCTAAACATCCTCTTGAAATCAGAAAACAATTCATTACTCTTTGTGAAATCCCTCCTCCAACTACCTTTGTTTTGAAGATGTTCTTTGATGGAGCCTCTTCTAAGGAAGGTGTCGATGTTGGAGTGGTCTTTGTTTCACCTTTTCAAGACACTATACCTTTGTCCTACAGGCTAGAATTTGAAGCTACAAATAATGTGGCAGAGTATGAAGCTCTTGTTTTGGGTTTAAGGGCTGCAAAAGGCATGGGGATTAAAGAGCTATTAGTATTTGGGGATGCAGAACTAATTGTTCATCAGATCAAAAATATTTATCAAGCCAAGCACCCTAGGCTTAAGACTTACAGAAATGAAGTATTGGACCTAGTTGATAGTTTCTTCCTAGCTTTCAACGTTTCATTTATTCCAAGAGAGGAGAATACCATGGATGATTCTTTGGTTGTTTCAGCAAGCCATTTCAGAGTCCCTTTGCCACCTAAAATCAAGTATGATGTAGGGGTGAAATATAGACCCTCTATACCTAACAATATCAAGCACTGGAAGGTGTTTGAGGATGATAATGAAATCAAAAAAAATCTTGAGTCTATTGATGAGTTCTCTGCATTACATATTGATCGGGATCATGATTCTGAAAGTAGCCCTCATGCTGATGTATTTTTAAATAAAATTGTTAATCACCATATTGTTCAGCTGCCTAGAAACCACATTTTGAAGGGACTAGTTCCTTTGGAAAGATTGTTTGATAGGAATGATGTGGCAGTAAATTTTAAAGGTTCATTTGATGATGTTGAAGTAGCTGAGTACAATATTGGTACAGAGAAAGATCCCAAATTTGTCAAGTTGTCAAGCAACTTGTCAAGAGAGAAAAGGGCCAAATATGTTGAGTTGTTAAAGGAGTTTGTTGATGTGTTTTCCTGAACATATGAAGATCTCAAGACATATGACACAAGTATCATTGAGCACAAGATCCCATTGAAGGAAGAGTCCAAGCCATTTAGGCAGAAGTTGAGACAAATAAATCCTATGTTGTTGCCCATTATTGAGAAGGAGGTTAAAAAGATTTTGGATGCCCAGATTATCATTCCTTTGAGGTATTATGAATGGGTGGCCAACTTGGTCCCAATAAGAAAGAAGAATGGAGAAATCAGACTTTGTGTGGATTTTCGAAATCGGAACAGAATCTCTAAAAAAGATAATTACCCCTTGCCCAAGATGGAACACATATCACAAAGGGTCACAGGCGCATCCAGGATGTCTATGATTGATGGTTTTTCTGGCTACAATCAAGTCTCTATCTTACCTAAAGAAAGAGAGAAGACAATCTTCACCACTCCTTGGGGTACATTCATGTATGCTAAGATGCCCTTTGGATCGATGAACACAGGAGCAACCTTTCAGCGATCCATGGACATAGATTTTATTGGAGAAAAGAACAAGTTTGTGGTCATTTATTTGGATGACATAACAGTGTTCTCACAATTTGATAAAGAACATTATGATCATCTGAAAAGAGTCTTCTTGAAATGCAGAAAATTTGGTCTCTCTTTAAATCCCAAGAAGTCATTATTTTCCATGAAAGAGGGGAAACTGTTGGGGCACATTGTGTCAGCTGAGGGGGTAAATATTGATCCAAGTAGGGTAGAAGTTATCCAAGATTTTTCACTCCCTAGATCCAAGAAAGAAGTTCAGTATTTTTGGGGGGAAATTAATTTTCTGAGAAGGTTTGTTTCAAATTTTGTTGAGTTGGTAAATTTTATCACAGCCATGTTGAGGAAAGGAAATCAAATCAAATGGACTGCTAAATCTCGTAACTCTTTTGACCAAATAAAGAAGGCCTTGACTGAAGCACCTATGCTCATCGGTCCTGACTACTCCAAGGAGTTTATGATTTTCTCTTTTGCTTCATTTAACACACTAGCAGTTGTTTTATTGCAGAAAAACACCGAGGGGTTAGAGCAGCCCATTTCCTTTTTCAGTAGGGCACTGAGAGATGTTGAAATAAAGTATGACATCATGGAAAAACAGGCATATGATTTGGTTAAAGCTCTCAAAGCTTTCAGAGTTTATGTGCTACATTCAAAAGTCATTGCATATGTCCCTTCATCTTCTATGAAGGAGATCCTCATTCAGCCTAACATAGATGGAAGAAGGAGAAAGTGGATTGCCAAGATCCTTGAATTTTATCTTGAAATAAAGCCCACCAAATTGGTTAAAGGCCAAGTTTTAGCTAGGTTATTGGCTGAATCTAATTACAAAGCCTTGGGGATCAATTTCATCAATAGTTATTCAGAGAATCGACAAGTTGAGTTGTCTGATGAAGATCCTCAAGTCACACCCCCATTGGTAGGATGCACTTGGTACAAGGACATTATATTTTTCCTATAGAAGTTGCAGCCTCCTGATGGCATGGAAAAGATCAAGGTAAGAGATTTAAATATCAAATCAAGTAAATATTGTCTATAGATCAAGTCTTATATTGGAAAGACCCTTTAGGAGTGCTATTGAGGTGTATAGACCCACAGGAAGCCCAAAAGATCATGTATGGTTTTCATGACAGTTTATGTGGGGGGCATTAATTCTAGAGAACCACAACCTACAAGATTCTCAGGGCTGGATATTTTTGGCCTAGCCTCTTCAATGATGTTTGTTCTAAAATCAAGGCTTGCGTTAAGTGTCAGAAGTTCTCTGGAAAGCTGCAGCTCAAGTCTTTTCCATTGAAGCATGTGGTAGCTTCAAACCTTTTCAACAATGGGGCCTAGATTTTATTGGGGAAATCCACCCTGCTTCAAGTGGTCATCATAGATGGATCTTGACTACCGCAGACTACTTTACTAAGTGGATAGAAGCTATCCCCACAAGAAATTCTTCCCACAAAGTAATCATTGGTTTTCTTGAGGATATTGTGGCAAGATTTGGTTGTCCAAACAGAATTGTCACTGATAATGCTTCAGCTTTTAAGGATGAACCATTGATTAAGTTTTGTGAATAGTTTGGAATCACATTGCTTCACTCTACTCCTTACTACCCCCAATGTAATGGACTGGTAGAATCCTATAACAAGATCCTTATTAAGATCATCAAAATATTGTTAGAGGACAACAAGAAGGCATGGGATTCAAAGCTTAAAATTTCTTTATGGGTTGACAGAGTGACAACAAAGAGATCTCTTGGTGTCTCTCCTTTCCAGCTTGTGTATGGAATTGAGGCCATCTTTCCTTCTCAACTTGTCTTGCTTGTGGAAAAATTCTTCCAAGATTACCAAGGAGAACCAGATGATATGATTAGAAGAATACAGCAGCTGGTAGAAGTGCAGCGAACTAGGGAGCAGCTACTGGACAAAGCACATGACCATCAACAGAAGATCAAGCAAGCTTTTGACAAAAAGGTCAACAAAGAGGATTTCCAACTAGGAGATCTAATACTTAAATGGGATGCACCTAGGCAAGATAAAGGCAAGCACGGTAAATTTGAGGCCTTATGGATCATCCCCTTCAAAATTTCTGAAGTTTTTTCAAATAACACTTACAAGTTGCAGGATTTGGAGGATGTTGAATTTTTTGGTAGCCCTGTAAATGGGCATTTTTTGAAAAAGTTATTTACTTAAGCCATGAGTGGCTTCCCATGTCATTGTAAATATCATTTTTCTTTTGTTTTGGTTTTTATAAGTGACTCCACAACCCAATACTAAGGCACTAAAACTGCAAAAGTTCTTAGATCCTCACAGAGAGGTCTCTATCCCCCATGGAGCCTATATGTTAATACAAGGATCTGCAAACTGTTTCTTAAGAATCAGATAGAAATTGAGGTTTACCCTCAAGAGCATTATGGTGTAAATCATGTGGCATTATGCCCATGATTTCCACAGGGAAAACAAAAATATTGGAGGCCTAAGCAGCGCAAGCACCCTCTCTCCACCTATCACATATCCCTTGTCGATACCTCCTCTCACTTCCCGACACCTGTCCCACTCACACTCCACTTTCCCTTGCCACCGCAACCTCGTCCTAGCCTCTGCTCCCCCAATCACTTCCTTCCACATGGTCTTCGCTCACTCGTTGGGCCATGCGAGTTTTCTCCAAGCAACTCGCTCCACATCACCCCTGTGCATACGCTATTAGACTGCCACCTGCAAAGCTCGCATTGGTCACAGACAAAGACCATTCATGGCCTCGAGGCGTTAGGATGGACTCGCATAAGTCATTGGCATCGTCTGAGAATAGTTATGGGTGTCAGGCCCAGTCCTAATCTCAATGAAGACAGTTATTGAAGATTGTGGGCAGCAGTTGAGACCTCACCTCATCCCATAAATGGAAAATGTTGCAGAGAGCAACCATGAAGGCACACTTACGATCTGAAGCCTCCTTATGGGCAATTTTTCATGTAAAGCACATAATTATGCATGGTTGGCATCTGACATAATGAGGTCTACACAACCTGACAGAGCGGGCTCCGACTGAAGGCTTTGAAGGCAATGATCTGATCACATTCCTGGTGGTTGCAGCATTTTAGTATATATAAGCATTTTTGATATTTTGTTAAGGTTGAATGGTTGAGCTAGGCTCCCTGCTATTGTAATATTTTGATTGAGAACAACTGGTTCTTTGGTTATGTATTTGTTTTTGAGACATATTAGTTAATCTAAGTCAGCGCTCTTACTCCATCTTATTTGCCTCTGATACTGAGAGAGTTTATGTTTGATTGATTCACATGGATTGTTGTAACTGTATTATGATAAATGTTTGATTATAGTATTGTTATGATTTCTTTCAGCTTCCTTGAAATTTGAATCCAAGAAGACCTTGTGTTTAAGTTTTTCCTCCTTAGGCTACTGGAAAATATGATGTTCATAGCGGACCTCTACACCTTTCTCACTAAATCTTCCTCCTATTCACCCTTACTCCAACTTACTGACTGAAGTTGATTCAAGACCTCAATGGTTGGTGCATGCTAGTCCAGATTTCTGAGTTAGAATGCTATTAGTATTGAGTTTTCTCCATTTGACCACTCAAAACTCAATTACCTGTGACATATAAACTGATGGGTATTGGGCTTACCTTCAATGCAATCTGAAGGTGATTTCTAGTGCTAACAAGGAGGAACATTAATTCAAAATGGAAAATTGAAAAGGATGGTGGCACATGGGCACTAAACTTCAAGGACATTCATGCAAGAGGAGTAAATTACTTATCATCCCTAGTAGTAAATTACTTCTCATCCCCATTCAAAGAGGACTCTTGAACCACCATAGCACAAGTAATAAAATTATCAAATTATTTTCCAGGTTTTGTCACTCCCAAGGACAATCAAGCTTTGATGGAGGAAGTTGGAAAAGAAGAATTGATTTGCATTCTTCAAAGCTCCCAAAAGGACAAAATCCTAGGGCCTAATGGCCTCCCTGTGAAATGGTTTCTTGGTTTTTATGATTTTATAGAAGTTCAAAGAGGGTGGTTGAGGCCTTAAGATCTACAAGAAAAATGATTGGAGTCTTTAACACAAATTGTCTTTCTTTGATTCCAAAATATGATCATCCGACATCCTTTGAAAAATTCAAGCCAACTTCCTTTTGCAACTTGTATATACAAAATTATCTCCAAGGTAATAGCTAGAAGAGTAAAAATGTTCCTATCAGGGAAAACCTCTAAAGAACGGTCTAGGTTTTTAGAGGGAAGACAAACACATGACGTTGTTTGGATTTCCCAAGAAGGACTCCATTCAATCAAATTTAGGAATCAAAAATCGATGGTGGTTAAAGTGGATCTATCCAAAGCATATGCCAGGGTTAGTTGGCTATATCTCAAACTAATCCTCATTCATTTGGATCTCTTTGACCAGTTTGTAGTATAGGTAATGAATTGCATTATTTCTACATCTTTTGTTGTTTTCATAAATGGTGAAGCATATCCCTTCTTCAAGCTAGGAAGAGGCCTTAGACAGGGCTACCCTTTATCCCCTCTCATTTTCCTTTTAATTGTTGAACGCTTGAGTAGGTTGTTAAAGGAGGCTTCTAAAAATGGTAGCTTCAAAGGAGTCAATATAGGTAGATCCTACTATATTACACAATGTTTGTTGATGACATCTTAATTTTCTATGGGGGCTCTAGAAGGGCTATTGAGAAGTTTAGAGATATCATGGATTGATTATGTAAAGCGACATGCATGAAAATAAACCTACAAAAATCAGCAATCTCTTTGTGGGGTATTTCGGTGTAGGATATCTTCATTACTCAAATGTTTCCCTACCAATTGAAAGACCTAGATATTGGTCTGAAATACTTAGGGTTTCATTTGAAGTCAAACATGTATAAAAAAAGGGGATTGGCAATGGTTGACGACCAAAGTGGAAATTTTTAAAAAGGCTTAATACATGGTGTAACAAGTGGATTTCCTAAGGGGGTCGACTAGTTCTAGTCAAAGTTGTCTTGGAAGCAATCCCAGTATACTAGATGTCACTAGCATGGATACCTAAAGGATTTCTAGAAATTATAAGGCATTTATGTTATAGATTCATATGGTTCCGGAAAAAGGATAAAAAGGCTTTGATTTGGCTTCGTGGAAGAAGCTAGCCTAAAAGAGATTGAGGCCTAAAGAACCTATTTCTCTTTTCCAAATCCCTTGCAAAAAAAAATGTTTGGAGGTTAATCCAAGGAACATGGTTGTGGATCCAGGTTGTGAAAGCCAAATATATTGCCCCGAACACTATGGAGGAATGGATTAGGAATCCTATTAAACAAATCCAAAATGCTTATATAATCTAGAAAGCAGTCAACTTTGTTTTTCATTTGGTTGGACATCGATTGCTTTGGCAAGTTGGTAAAGGAGGTAGATTGCAAATAGTTCTAGATCCATGGGTTGGCAATAAAGGAAGACAGAATATCTCCATGTTTGATTCTTGAGCTACAAAGAAGAGGGTTTTTTATATTAAGATAGGTTGTGAACTAGGCTAGGACTACAGTTTGGCACCAAGCTTGGATGACCTAAAGGGAGCTTGGTCTAGGGGAAGAGAATGCAAGTGAATGGAAGAGATATACAAAAAATTTAAAAGATAGAACAGTGAGAATCAGAGAGGAGGATGATTAGTTGGTCTAGTCTCTAAACGCATCATGGGTATATTTACCAAAATTATGATATAAATCCCTCGTTTATGAGGGAAGAGAGGATCAACACATATGGTGGTGGAAAGTCTTATGCAAGCTAAAGAGCCCATCAAAAACCAAAATTTTCATGTGTTTGGTCTTAAACAATAGAGCACCTACTGGATGTATTGCAAAAAATGACCTTTGTTGGACCTGGTTGGTGCAGTGTATGCCAACAAGCAGAAGAAACTAATGCTCATATCTTCATGACATGTCCTTTCACAAAGGAAGTTTGGAAGGAAGTGGAAAGAACGATAGGGTATAAAAATGTCTAGATAGGAGATAAAATTGAAGAGGCCTTTATGATTTGGTGTGACAACAAGGACAAAAAAAATTAGAGCCCTTCCTCTAAACATTGTTTGGGGAGTCTGGTTGGTCAGGAATCTGAAGTTGTTTGAAAATAAAGACATTGCCCTTAAAATGTGCAGTGCAAGCACTAAACATTCTAAATGAATATCCAAGAGTACAAGATAAACAAATTACACACATCTCCAAGGAAGAGGAAATAAATGAGAACATTCCCTAAGCTTTCTTTGATGGAGCCTCACAGGAGACCCCACCCAAGGGTGGAGCAAGAGGAATTATGTTTATATCTTCAACCCATAGCATTTCATTCAAATTTGGAATTGCTTAGGAAACAAATAACCATTGAGTTGATGGCTCTAAAACTGGTTTTGGGGCTGGCTCATGAGGCTGGAGTCTCACGTATTCAAATCTATGGGAACTCCCTTCTAGTAATTCAATGGATGCACAAAGAAATAGTACTGTGAAATTTTACATTACAGTCTTTGTATAATGATGTACAGTCACTTATATCAGTTTTCTTATACATATCATTTTCATACTGTGAAATTTTACATTACAGTCTTTGTATAATGATGTACAGTCACTTATATCAGTTTTCTTATACATATCATTTTCACACATTTATAGGGACAAGAACATGATAGCAAATAGTCTTTCAAAAGCTAGGACAAGGRTGGAACGATGAAACTGGTGGATCATAGAACATCATAAGGGGAATACCTCTGAATATGCACATGAACCTTGGATTTAAATATATTTTATGTTTTTCTTACAGTTTCTTATTTAAATATGGGTACATTTGTTGACAAAGTAGGAGATGAAGAGTACTTTATAATCTGATTTTTTTGCTTGATGAAAGAAAACTCTCCTTTGAACTGGTGAAAGAAAACCTTTGATATTTTTTTGGTCACGGTTTATAGAACATGTTGGAAAAGAATATGAGATATATATAATTCTCACAAGCTGTAAGAGCCTTTTTGAATGCTTCAAACATCTGACGCAATGTAGTTTTGTTCTTATACATAAAATTATAGATTTTTTTCTTTGGAAAAAAAAATATTAATTTGAAATTAATACAAACCCAAGGTCTAAGATGAACTTATAAACTCTATAAATTAGCTTGACTTATTTAATTTTATATATGGTTAAACTAGTCATAATGTAGATAAGATTAACTTAATATTAATACTAAGTTAAGCTAAAGGATAAAGTGAGGTGATCTAAAATTAATCTTATATTAGGCGGGTATTGTGTGACTTTAATATTAGTTATTATTTAACTGATATAACAAATTGCATAAATAATATAAAACTAATAGTAATATCCAATGTAATTTATGGAACTAAATGAAGAAATGCAATCAACAAGCAAGATGAGATATGGCCACCCCCTGGAGAGAGTTCTGTCTTCTAGTTTTCTATCTTCATACTCCAAGATAAATACCTAAAAGATGAGTCTCATATACACAACCTACCCAATTTTCTTACAAAATATTAGAAATTGAAGACTATGAGAGCCAAATTTGTTTTAAAAAACCAATTAAAAATATAAGAACAAAGAGAGCTATATATATCTATCCATTTAAACTTGTCAATTTGTTGTTCTTGAAGATTGTTCTCTACATCTCAAAGTTTCACTTCTTCTGTGTAAAAATCACATACAGTGCAAATAATGGTTTGTGTATTCTCAAGTGTGTTTTCCACATCTAAACCACAAATATAAGAAATACAGTGTGTCTAATGGAGATGTCATTTTGTAAAGACATTCCATAAAGGTCATGTAATCAATCCATTGCAAGCCTTAACACAAACCCTTTGTAAGGCATAATGTGTAATGATAGTTGTACTTTGAACCTCTATTCATCCTCGTGTTACTTCACCTTCCAGAAAATTCAAATGTTTCATCATAGAATTAGGGTTTATTTAATGTATATATCAAAAGCATTGTACATTCATATCTATGTTTGAAATTGTTGTATTCCAACCTGAGAAAAGAAGCGCTTGCAAAGGCAGAGGTAGACACATCGCAGGGACACTATGGCTCCTCCACACAAACTCGATTTGGTGGGGTATTTTGTTCCATAAAAATGTTGATGTCTATCAAAGTAGTCATCTAGACAATACATATTTTAGCAGTTAAAAGTGCATTACTCATTTTGGATTTATCAATATATTTGCATGTAATTATTTCTACTTCATTTTACATTGGAACAAGTTTATTCCTTGGGATCGTTGGTTCATTTTACATTGGAACAAGTTTCTTGCTTGGGTTCGTTGTAATTCTTATTTTGAAAAAATAATATGTATTATGTCTATACAAGAACCTCATACATTCATGGTTCAAGAACTCTAAAACTTCACAATGGTGATTTTATTAAATTTACCACTTCCCCGGTTTTGTGTATGAGAAGGAACCATAATTCATTTCAATCAAATAAAATTTGAAAAAGATAAAGAGATCAACAAGAAGTTTCTAAGGACAAAATCCAAAATACATGAATGCAACAATTTGCCAAATGATCAAACTTCTAAAATCGTTTTATTTCATCAATTTTCATCTAAGATAAATTTGGTTTTCCTCAAACACATTGAAAGAAAATCTAAACCACATGTCAGAGTGTAACATTCTTCGAAGAGCCACTGGTCATAAACATACATAATATTACTGCAGAAAAAGATGGAAATTTTCTCAACCATCTATGATTACTCATCTGGGCCTCATCCAAGTTTGGTTTTAACAATTCCATTTGCAAGCTAATCTCAGATATTGTTATGGCCAAAAGCAATGTCCCAATCTTGTTCTCACCTAACAGCATAAATGAAAGATCTATATTTTTAAACCTCTGTAAATGTCATGTAAAAATAATTGTAACATCAAAGGGAAGGCCAATTCAGACAAAGGATGAAGGAAGGAGCCAATCCAAACCTTAAACTTTGCCACCCTCTCTTCCTACATATTAGACCTCTTCTCCAAGCTATGGTTTTGATGGTGTTTAAAGGGGTGAGGATAGGGATCGTTGGCCACCACTCCCACATTGGACCAACCAGTGCATTAGCTACTACCACAACCATATGGTCGCTTTGACATGGCACCATCTCCCTGTGAGTGGAATAGGTCAAAGTTATGCCATTGCCCTGTTAGTCCCATAAGTCAAAGATCTGCCATTGGCAGGGGAATTCACGAATTCACCCATACAGTGGATGGAGCTCTGACCAGTCAAAGTTACACTCTGCACAGTCATCTGTATGCTGCAAACATTAAAACCACGCAGCTTTATCTTCCTGATCAATGACATTATCATCTTCCTTTTCAGGATGTGCATGGGTTAATTACTTATCTACAACTAGGAGAATATGACAGGTTATATAATGAGATGAAAAATAAATAAATAAATCTACCTCTAGACATCCCGTTAGACAATGTAGAGGATGACAGGTCATCCACTATAACCATCCAAAGGCCATCCTATTACAAGGATGGGACAACCAAGTCGTCCCCAAGACACCATTCCTTGGGAAACAAAACCATTCTCAAAGAACATAGGTGTAAACTAAATTGTTAACAAATCCCTGCTAAGCACTACTCCAAGTAGCAAGCTTGTCATAATCTGTAGACCCTCCACTTAGTTCAGCGGAACTTTGTCACGTGTATAGCACCAAACGTACAACAGATTGGAACAATAAACAAGATAGTAGCTAAGCAACAAGATCAAAAGTCTTATTAAGCAACTTTAATTCGTTCGGCATGGCATTTTCATTTCCGATAAATCAATTCCTCGATATGCTTTTCTACACATTTTCATTTCCGATAAATCAACTCCTCAATATGCTCTTCTACACATTTTTTATTATTTTACGTTAACTTGAAATGGCATAGAAACCTGGCAAAATGAACTTACACTGGGCTTCAATTTAAATTGATCCTAAAAATTATGCCCTCAATCTTTCAGACTTCAGAGTATTGTTGAATATTGAATTTCATCAAGTCCATTGAAACTAGGCCTCTGCAATGAAATTCGAGCATTTCCAGGACCAGTCATTATATACATTCCAGGTTATGGTTAAATTGCATCAAACTAACTTCACAGGGTGAATTTCTCTGACTCGTGAGCCAAAATCAAATCAGTGGTTAGCAACTCTGAATATTTCACAGAAAAAGAGCCAATGTTCAAAGTAAGCTCACCATATATTCAACTGTTATGGCCAAAAATGAAAAGAGAGAAGAAAATGGAAGAACGTTCAGGTTAGATATGGAATCTCGTAAGGAAAATCTAGAAAAAGACAATAGCAGCTGAGTGTAGGATACAAAGTTCAAACCTTCAGCAAGCAATAGAAGAGAGATTTGTTTTGATTATCAACGACGCAACCTGATGGCAATAACACATTCGAGGACCCCATGAGAGAAAATATTGCCAGATTGAATCAAAATGAAGGAAAAACCAAGCTAAACCTTTGAAGGAAAAAAATCCTGTGATTGTGCAGAAGATGATATTCAACCAAGATCACAACAAGGATGAAGGAAAGAGCTAAACATCCAGAAAATATAAGGTCGCAAGATGGCATGGCCAGAAAAGGAGAATATTGAATAAGAAATGAAATATTATTAAATGACGAAAAGTTGCAGAGAAACAAGAGTTTGGGTATGACATGATATCAAGGGCAAGTAACACACCAGTTGGCAGCCAATGTCCACAAAGTATAGTACAAAATGCAAACAAAAGAAGTAAAACAAAGGACTGGAGAGGGAAGCTGATAGTCAATACAAGGGCGAAACAGGATAAGAGTGAATAAAAACGAATCTTGCATTTTAAAAAGCCCACCGAATGCAAAGGCTGTCTCAGACTTGCACAACAAAGTGAATTTAAAGAGGCCAAAGACTTGCAAAAGTTGTCCCAGACCTCATCCCAGAGACATGACTCGTACAGGAGCAAGTTCAAAACATAAACCATGATTTCCCCTCCAACACCAGGAACAGTTTCTTCAGAAAGAAAAAATTGCCTTCTCCAGAGATTCATCGACATGGCCATAAGAAATATACATATATTTGTGAATTTATATATTACGCCTATCTACCAATCTAACATCTAAATTCTGCATAGTTTCCATGGAAAAATTCCAGCAGACAGGTCCCAACCCTTCACTCACTAGACTCACCTTACATATATAATATCTTCAAGTGCTACTGTCCTCAAAGAAATGAGATACTTGTCCCGCATGACATTTATGCTACAAAGCCACTGCCGTTTCCCAACTTCTTAGGAGGGGACTTTTATTGTCTGTTAACAAAATGTAACCCTCAAGATATGACCAAACAGAGTAACAAAACCCATATGCTTCAAAGCCACTGTCATTTCCCAACTTCTTAGGAAGGGATTTTTATTGTCTTCTGTTAACAAAATGAAGCCCTCAAGATATAACCAAAAAGAATAACAGAACTCATATGCACGTGGGATCTCATTTTTCCTTGACTCCCTGTGGCCCATAAAAAGAATAGCTAAATGCAATCAAGGATCAGTGTACAAAAGATATGACTGAAACCCTACTCGTCATACTACCTCTCCCAAAAGGACAGCCCTACTTGTCTACTCTAATTCAAATTAGGCAAAATGTAACGAACATAATTATTATAAATGATAAATATTGATATACAATATATATAAATAAATACTCATGACCATTCCATGGTTTTATTACATCACGACTAGTTGTTTCAATCATCACTTTCATATCAATCTTATATTATTATTTTATATTTTGTCTTTACAAGAATCTATTTATGGGTCAGTTAATGAACCATTTGTTTCATTTTACACAAAAACTATATCAATCCAAGAAAAGCAAACTGGTCAACAAAAACTACTTGACACAGTATTTTATTTTAATTCACAATACTTCTGAATATACAACAGTAATAGTATTAAATCAAAAATAAGGATTGAACTTTCAGTAATACAACCCTGACCAGCATAATAACATGTAACCAGAGAATTACTGTTATTGTACAGATAAAACATTTTCAAGAAGCATTAATAGCACATTGACTCATGATGAACCAAAATATGGCTTTTCCTGTAGAGTATAGACACAAGCAGAAAAAGAGACCTTCATGTTAATACAACAGAACCTGTTAAAGGTGCAGAAGAAGAGACCTTCATGTAAATACAACAGAACCTGTTAAAGGTGTAGAAAAAGCCAGATAAAAGGATGGATGCATGAACATGGCACCCCTGATACAAGTAGATAGCACATAACTTTTTCTAACTTTACATCAACTTTTTTATTATTTATCCCATATGCCTCGACAATAGGAACATGGCGCAAGAATTTATGTTAACCTGAACATAGAAAAATGTGCAGATTCTCTGCAAATATCTTCTTATCCCAAACCAACTTATCAATTGCCCATTTCACAAGATATTTAGCAGAAAAAACTACATAATTTGAAAATGGTAAAAACATACAATAATAATGGATCAATGCACTAGAGAAGAGAAATGCTCCATTCCAGCAACCTCAGACAACTTCTTTGGCTATAATTCTTACAATGATTACTCATCAATATCAGTCAAGGAACCATCTCCACTCCGGGAAGAATGTGCTTTTCCTTTCTTGTTTTTCATCTTTCTGGCTTTCATTCGACGCTTCTTTTCATTCATGTCAACCCAGGTATAGTTACTTGGTATGTAAAAAGGATCTAAATCATCTCTCAAATGATCTTCCAAACTTGTTGGTTCACTTGATGTACGATTATGAGACCCCCTCATCCAAGACATCCATGAAACTGACGAATTAGAAACCTGTGTCTCTTTCCCTTTTGCATCCTGAAAATGAGCTGGACTTGAAAGAGGAGTTGAGAACTCTTCTACAGGTTGCAGTTCCTCAAATTTCGTAAATGTGATTACAACCCTTATTGTGGGGACAAGTGGAATAGCTACCTGTGAATTCACACAAAAAGAAACCTGTTGGATACTTGGGCAAGATGTTATCCATCAGAAAATCTACTATATTTCCTTCCTTTAAAAAGTCAAAAAGAAAGTGTTTACATGAACAATATAGATGCATCTTACATGTAATGTTTTTCTCACTTTCTTTCTTTAGTACTATTCACTGTTCAGTTAATCACAATGAAAATGCACTGATACACCATAAAATCACCATTTTGAAATGCTTAATTTCCTCTCAAAACATCCTATACTTGTATCCACAATATTTAAAGCTCCAAGTTGTTATCCTAAATGTGAATTTGTGAACCAGTTATGGCCAAGGTTGGTGTTTTAAATCTTATGTTAGCTTGACCAAACACAACTTACAGACTTGTGGGAGGATTATATGGGAACACAAGGGCATAATCAATTATATGCACTCCATGCAAAGCCGGAAACGGGTACTTGTTTCTGAAACAGAAATGCCTAGAAACGTGACCCACCAAATATTTGGAAACGGGGAAACATGATATATATATATATAATAACCTATTTTTTTAAGGTCATGGCCAAGCCACACCAAATTGGTGTATGAGACCCCCTTGTCTGTGGGACAAGGGACCCCCTCCGCCCAGCGATTTGACTGGTAAAGTCTACGGAGGTATACATACCCTACCCCCCTCTGGATTTGAACTTGTGATATATATATATATATATAGAGAGAGAGAGAGAGAGAGAGTGCTATTTTATAAATAGCACATTATATTGAAACATTCAAAGAAAGCATTTTGAATAAAACAGCAAGAACATTTAAATGACAAGCATATAATGTGCTATTTTATAAATAGCACATTATATTGAAACTTTCAAAGAAAGCATTATGAATAAATCAGCGAGAACATTTAAATGACAAGCAATGTTCCACCTTCGCTTATATGGGGATCCTCATCATTAGTATCACCATTTGCCTCTACCTCGATCCTCTAGAGACATCAGTCAACACCACCCAACTTTGATGAAACTGCCTAATCCAAGCCTTAAAATATGGTAGAAAAAGTTTAACATGCCTAATCAATGATTTTGGTTTGAGTGAAAGGTACATTTTTGCTAAAGCCATGACAGAGGAGTTCAACAATCAATACCACCAACATCGAGGTACATAAAGGGCTTGGTGCTTCCCATACCCTCATACGTGATAGAATCCAATGAAAATGTTGCAATCCTGAAAACTGTTAAGTCTACTGAATTTTGAATGGTATATGAAATTCTACTTTCTCCATATGAAGTCTGATGAGGTTGGAACCGCTCTCAGGCTGGCTACCCTCCCTGCGATTCTGATATCAGATGCATATTACGTACTGAACCCCCCTCCCTCTCTCGGCATGCTTAGCACCCTCCCACCAAGTGCCAGATCTCCTTCCCTTTTACCCTTTCCTCCCTCAGCTCCAAGGCCGTCTGACAGCTGGATTTAGGTATAATGGGTGGGATTGTCCATTCTGACAGCTGGATTTAGGTATAATGGGTGGGATTGTCCGGGAAGAGCAGCAGAAAGGCTGTGAAGAAAATAGATCTCCATCCCTCTCCCGCAGCGAACGTTGGAGAGTGCCCTGCTAAGGAGAGTCCCTGGGGCAAGCAGTTGTTTCACCAATTCCATAACCACTAGCAGCAGAAGAGGGAGCTAGAGCATAGGTGGTATTACAGACAGAAGCAAAGTATAGGCAGCAGATTGAGTTGCAGAACCAGCAAAAGCAGTTGCATTTGAAGCAGCAATAGTGGTTATAGACACGGGCGGGTTGTTCAGACTACGTCTATTACAACAAATCGAATAGCTGGGCCTTTCAGGCTTTCCAAAGTACATCGAGCCCTATTGAGGGTGGGAAGGAAGCTAAGAACAAACGCTAGGATTCTTGGTAAACTTATGGTTTACTAACAGCAGGGATCATTTTACTCATATAGGGCACTATGAAAAGCTTCACAAAACTTCCGGCACTACTGCTTCCTTGCAAAAATCCCGAAAGAACGCCTCTTTACAAAGTATGAGGGCACTTTTCTTGGCCGTAGGGAGAGGTAGCCTTATCAAAAGTGAAAGTCTTTCACATGAGTTAGCGAGTAAAAGCATCACAACTCACCACAGATATCCTAGACGGAACCGCTCTCAAACATCCTGAAACATTTAATGGTAATGTTAAATTCTTTCCTTTATCTTTCCTTTTTATCCTTTTTTCTTTCCTTTATCTTTACTTTCATCATTTTACTTAAACTTTTAACATTACCATTAATTGCCAGCATTTATGGTGCAAAATGAGAGTGAACCCCTCTTTTAAAGAAAAAAAATTGGTTTTAGAGACTTCTAGAAGTCTCATTAATTCTTAAATAACCTCTAATTAGGCAGTAAAAGTTAAAACCAAGAGGGTCCCAGCAATCAAATTAAGACAAAATTGGACCAAAAAAAATCGGAAACGCATTGTACGGACGTGTGAAACGGCCTTGAAACACATTTCAGGCTGTACGAAACGCGTTTCATATGGATTGAAACGTATTTCAGGCACGTTTCAGCATTTCAATATGGAAACGTGCCTGGTACGAGGGGTGGGGGCACGTTTCCTGCAACATAGATGCAAAGGCATCCTAGAATCACAATGAAAGTGAACTGATACACCATAAAATTACCATTTTGAAATGATTAATTTCCTCTCAAAACATCCTATACTAGTATCCACAATATTTAAAGCTCCAAGGTGTTATCCTAATTGTGAATTTGTGAACCAGTTAAGGCCAAGGTTGGTATTCTAACCAGATCTTATGTTAGCCTGACCAAACCCAACTTACAGACTTGTGGAAGGATTATGGGAACAAGGGTATAAACAAGTATATGCACTCCATGCAAAGTCATCCCAGAATCACTGTATTTGCTTTGCTGGCCTCGTGCCAATATGCTCAAGTAAAAGATATTGACAGGACCACTACTGCAACCTTGTTAGCAGCATGATTGCAATGGCATGAATAGACTGCTAAGTGTTTTACCTTACATTCAAAATATGAATAACCAATGTACGCCAATGATTTATTTTCCAACTACAGACAAATCATTGCCAAGAAACTGCATAGCCTTGGCCAAAACTTGATCCTAGATTGCAATCTCCACTTACATGTCCAATCTTAAAATAATTTGACTTAAACCCTCTCACATTAATAAACTCAACCTTCAAAGGTTTTTAGAATCCAACTATTTATCCTGTAATGGTACCTTTCGTTGCTTATCATTGC
Source organism: Picea sitchensis (assembly GCA_010110895.2). NCBI lineage: Eukaryota > Viridiplantae > Streptophyta > Pinopsida > Pinales > Pinaceae > Picea > Picea sitchensis. Next base: position 41,677 of record SNQJ01S0106212.1, on the reverse strand, counting down.
CTGTACATAGCTCTCTATATTGCACTTGAAGATATATAGTTCTGCCAATCCTCTTTCCACTTCACTTCTAAACCAAGTCATCTATCTCCAGTTTCGTCAATCATTTTGATACATGTCGGTTGTATAGACTTTTTTTCCAACTCAAGATCAAACCATGCAAACCTTTTGCACATTTTTACAGTGATGCCATGAGAGTGTTAATTACAATTTTGTCAATATGACCAGAGTATTCCAGCTTTATAAACTAATAAATATGTTAAAGATTACCTTTCAATACTAATGAGGTGAAACTAAGCCAATCTAAGGGCCCACAACCGTAAGCCAAAATACAGGGACATAAACTTACTCTGCAAGATCACAAGTCGCAAGTTGGCCCTGCAGGACTGCAAGCTTCAAGCTGGCCCTGTAGGACCGCAAACCAAAACTGTGTGACCACGGGAAATGTTGAGTGTAAGGCAGATATAATACAAAATAATACAGGATAAAAAACAAATCTTTTGTGTATTACTGTAATAATGCAACTGCTATAAGATTTAAGTTGTCAATATGTATTAAAAATCTTCAAGCATTGTCCTAAAGCTGGTGAGTTCTAGAGAGCTCGGTTTATGAGCATTTGACATCTCCATCACCTCCACTAGGCATCAGTTATAGGCTGTTTGGCAAGATCCTCTTCCTGCAAAAGATTTCATAACCTACTGAATTTATATCTAATGCTCTCCAAGCTATAATGCTATCACATAATCGAATTTGATTATTTAGCATCTTGGTTCTTTGTTGTCACTTTTAGGAAGCATGCACAAATGAATGCATCTTCACTACACAAGACAACTACATTCTCTCTTATAACCTGATCCCTTTGCAATAATTTTGATTGTCTTTCAAATCTAATCACAGTTCCTGATCAATTTGGCTTAAAGGCCTAAAAAAAGACATCTGGAAATTGCACAATTCAATAAGAGGCTAGTATTAAGCAGCTTGTGCACAACCTATGTACTATGGAGACACCAATTCTGAGAGACCAAAGTGAGTTAAATGGAAATGAAGTTTCAGTGTTAGAATGAGGGGCATTCTCCTTGAAACAAACTATTTTCAATGCCTATGGAGAGTGGGGCAAGCCACGTGTCCATAGCTTGGCCATGTATGACTATACGATGTATTCTTTTACAGCATCAATGAAATATAAGAAGCATTTACCGACCCAAAATAATACTTTTACTCAAAGTTGCCAGGGTTCGCAAACCCACCCCAGGGTGCATGAACTAGTTGCTGGTTTGTGAACACCCCGTGCCCGGTATGGGATTTGGGTATGTTGAAATAATGTAACTGCGAAGAGCATTCTTATTATTTTGTTATTGGATTAAATCCCCATTGTGGATTAATCATGTCATTATTATTATTTTTATTATTAGGTTAATCCCCATTG
>SNQJ01S0106212.1:29488-40204 GCA_010110895.2 Picea sitchensis | reverse complement strand
GGGTACACACCCCAAAGAACCCCGGAGTGCCCACATTACCCAGGTTCTTCAGGGTTCCTCCTGCCCAAAAAACAGAGATGTCAACCAATTTGGGTACCCAAACCCTGAATTTGGGTTCTCTAAGGGGACTTTTTCATTGACAAAAAACCATTAAGGGGAAAAAAACCCAAAAAATATAAAAATAAAGGTGGGTCCCAAACCCTAACCCATGACTTCCCAAACACTCTCATGAACTCAGAAGCACAAACAGACCCTTCATTTTTACCATTTCATTTTCAGATTGAAGAGAGAAACAGTCCAGCAGTGAAGATGAAGAAAGACGGGGATTTCAGTGCCATTTTTCTTGGCAGCAAATTTGTTCACAGCAAAAAACGGTGAAGTGGACCACTGATTTTTTTTTTCAAATCTTCTATTGTAAGGGTATTTTCTCATCATTTTAAGCAATTTTCAGTGTTGAAATTTTGTTTTCAGATTTTTCATCCTCTTTATATCTTATTATCTTCTTTCAAATTCTCCATGATGGCTTCATCAAATCCTCTCTGTCCACTGGAAATATGTGGAAAGGAGAAAGGACAAAGCCAGCCAAGGGCACTCGAGAGCTATTAATGAGAATGATCAAGTTAATCATTTTTTAATTTTGTAACTGTTGCATGATTGTTCAATATCGGATGACCATTTTGAATCATGAATGTCAAATTGTCAACTGATGAATGGCAAACATTTGACTATGAAGTTGAAGTTTGAATGATTTGAATGATGAATTTCATATGAAAATGAATATGAATCATTACTGATTTACATAAATTTCAGTTATATTTTTAATTTTTAAAATTTTTCATATATATAAAAAATTTATATATATATAGCCCAGACATACCCCTGCCCCCTGTTTCAAAAGGATTGTACCAATATCTGCACCCATACCCACCTATGCTGGCAACTTCGCTTTTAATTGGAGGAAATTATGGCTTGAATTCCAAGCAACAAAAACATAAAAATTAGACTAAAAACCTATATGATGTCATCATTGTGTAATGTCAAAATGGTTAAAATATAAAGTGAAAGAACAAAGCGTTGTGAGCACCTGCACACCCAAGTTGGAAGTTGGAACACATATACGATTCCTAAAAGATGGAGGAAGATATCTCCAAAATGGTACTCATATGAGTAACAACATTTCATTGATCGATAATGCAATGATGATAAGCAATGGGGGAGACCTTTATTTATACAAAAGATGGGCTAAAACACTAACTCGCAGTACTCTTAGTTGGTTAATTCACCCTAATCAAATTAATTATATATCGGAGGCCTTATTTAACATAAGTGGTTTTGCATAAAATATCACAAAGTGTGTGAGATTTGCAAGGGTCAACAAGAGAATCGATGGAAACAAATAAATCTTACCCAAATTCTGCAAAAGCCTCCTCACAAGTGCATTAGAGAGAGACAGGTCTAGTCTGCCCAAGAGAAAAATGCCAAATGTAAGTGCCCTTAGGCTTATCACACTTTGCATATTAGATCAAGAAGATCGCGAGATGATATAATACAAATGAGAGCTGAAGTTGTGTATTTGTACACAACTCAAATGAGGCATCCACCCAAAAGGAGGTTATGGGAACATGCAACAAGAGAACACTTCGGCCTTGACTATAAACCTAGTATAGAATAAATGAAATAAAATATGGCCTTAAATTGTTTACAACAATAATTAAATCCAACAGCAAAAATACCCTCATGCAAATCAAATTGAAACACTAAAGAAACAAATATGTTGTAGAACAAACAGTCACATAGAATCACCAGAAAATATATCTGAAAATGTGACCAAATTTTGCAGAAAAATCATTGTAAACTGTGTTGAAAACAAGCAAAAATAGGCTGAAAACCAGGCTCTGTATTCATGTTCAAGGTCAGCTCAGGTACAGAAAATACCCAGCAGGAAAGGTCTGCCCAAGTTAAAGATGCTTGATGTAAGAAGTCCAAGGACGCATGCTGAAAGGGGCAGCACACCACAGGCAGCAAGGTACACACATTACAGGGTTGGTGCGGTCACAAGAGAGACCATAGTGTTTGAATGTGGGGATTGTGGGAGGGTGATACAGGCAGGAAGGAAGCCAAAAAAATTCGTGTAGGGCATAAAAAAATTGTGTTGCAATCACATATGATTGAACTTGCTGGCAGAGAGATGGTATAACCAAAAAGTACCCTGATAATATAAGCAGTGATGACACTAGGGCCTGCTAAAAAGATGAAATTCGCTGAAATCTGCATGGAAGAGGACCCCAAATAGTGCAGAAGTTCAATCTTCATAAAAGAAGTTTGTCCATTCTTCAGATAGGAGCTGCAAATCTGTATCAGCTTTTAAAGGAAATGTAACAGCCCACAAAAAAATCTAACATGCCAAAGGAGGCTCAAAATATACGAACTATTGTACTACTTCGTGCATAAGCCGAGGAGATTCACAGGAAGGAACAAAATTCATGTGCCAAGGTGGGCCTGTTGAGATCACAAGTTCATAAAATCTGTGTTTGAGCTCTGAAAAATGAACAGAAATCCACATTCAATATGTTTTTGGCACTAATCCTCATTCTGGAGAGCTGTGCAAGAAAAAAAACAACTTGTAGCAGCTAGTAAAAAATGACTTTTTGTTGTAGCAAATCACCAGGGAAAACCACAGTAGAAAAGTTATAACATGTAGTCAAAATATTCAATCCTTACTTCAACATATTTCGAACATTAGATACATCATACATGATACAAAAGTTGAAACAAAACATACAACAAACAAGCCACCAACCAGGGATAGACAGCTTATTTTAAATTTTTTGCTTTCATGCACTACAACCAAGTTACCGAATTCTCCTTATGGCACCCCACACCCACACCCGATTCTTCATTGAATCTCGAATTGTCAGATCCATATTGGATTCTTGGAATTTTTGTGTATTTTGGATCAGATCCATTTCCGGTATAAGTGGATCCAGATCCCAGTGACAGAATTGTGGCAGATTTACCCCTAGCTGCATGTTTTGAACATTTTTTACCATCATGGTGTCCAGGAACAGTCAGCACACAATTTACATAATAATTATTTGCTTACTTGGTCAAAATTTGAGCGATTTGTTCCCAAGTGCCCCAGTTGAGGACTTTAGAGTGCATTAGATTAGTTGTGATCATCATGTCTATATCAATATTGTATTTTAGTAGTTTTCTACTATGAGTTGTCTTCAGTGTAGCCTGTCTTCTAGAGAACTGTAACTCTCRTCTGAAGGTTAAAGTTCACATGCAATGTGTCTCTGTATTTACTGGGTCTCTCTTTGTATTAGACCATCGTCACTCCTGTATTATCATAGTTTGGTAATCTGAATTAGAAGTGTTATGCTGCATAGTTTTCCACAACTAGTAAGTTGTGTCTTTCCTCTTGCAATTAGAGGAATTGATTTTATTTCTTCTCACAGTTTGCCACTACTCGTAAGTTTGTCTTTCCACTTGCAATTAGAGGAATTGATTTAACTTCTTCTCATCTTTCTCCATCTTGGAACATATTATTTTGGTATTATAGCCTGAATACTTAATGATGCTATCTGCTAGCAATTGCAATCATTAAATCTTCAGCAAACTTTGTGGTTTTGTCTCATTCCCCAATTGGCAATAAGTATGAATAATGAAAGCAAAACAGTTGATATGCTTTAATTCAGATTTCAGTTTTTTTTCAACATTTCAATTTCAATTATAAATATATATTTATAAAAAAATTAGGGTTTGGCTTCCAATTCCCAAATTCCTAATTTCTGAACAAGTGTCCCACCCACACCAGATTCTTCTGCCAATTCCGATCACACACAGTTCATGTAACCTTGGCTAAAACAGTTCTTAAACATTGTCGATGTCAATGCCCCCATAAATATCAGTGTTAGACTCTTGTGGTTCATCAAAGATGCTTAATGGCACCCTAACCAATCGCTATTGTAACTTTGCAACCTCGTCATATTTCTGTGTAACCTCCTACAGATGGACATTCCCTCATATCAATGTCCCTTTAGATACTCAAGTGTCTAACCATACTAGAGATGTAAGGCACTATGCACCTAGCTTCTTTGCACTCTTACAGGAAAGACTATTCCTCTTAATAGGGTGGATGAAACTATAATAGGACCTGTTCACTCAGTCGAAGAGGAACTAACAATCTGTAATAGTGTAGAAACACCATGATGGCACTAGAAAGGTTTGCCTCCAACTCCATGCATTGAACACCACCCATACATTCTCTCCTATGCTATATTATGTCGATCCTCCCTCGCTTCATTTGAAAAGCATACAAAAGAAAGAAACTATTTTTCGAGGTATCCTACCCTCAACAACAGTGAAAATCTTCTCAATAATAGTTTTGAACCCGTTTCACAATAATAGCTTTGAACCCTTCCTTTACAATAATAGCTCCATTCCTCTCAATAGTGTGGATAATGCTATGATCAAACATGTTCATTTGGTCAAACACAAACTACTAGTCTGTAAAAGTATGCAATAACAAGATCTCTGAAGTTTATCCCCATGCATCATCCACCCAAACATTTTCTTGTGCTATGTGAATCTGTCCTCGCCTAATTTGTGTTAAATTTTCTAAACCATGGCAAATAGATCCTGCACTAAAAGAATTCCTACAGAACTAAACAGCGGAAAACTGAAAGCCACTCAAAACTGCATTCTGTAATTAATGCTAGAATCTATAAACACATACTGTATAAGATATATAACGGAAACTCAATAGATGACTGTTGAAACCTGTTACTGCTTTTCATTACTTCTGAAAATGAAAATCTACTAGAGGAAAACAGCAAACTGCTGAACTGAAAACTTAATAATAAACCCATACCCCTGCTTTCTCCTTTATAGACTACGAAGAAGAGTAGGTACAGCGAATCTGGACACATGCACAACAGCACCTCAACTGGAGATGATCTGAGGAATGCAACCATGCATCCTCCTACAGATCTGCACCCTTATTTGCATGCATGCACCTAACTGGTTACTGAACTTATACTTGAGCTACAATTAGAAAACTGCTTGATAAACTGAAACTAACACATGCAACTGCATGCACCCTTTTTACTTAACTGAGAAATGACATGCAAACTGTCTAATGCATGCAAACTGCTAAGGATAACATTATCCTTCTCTATCTATTGCCGGTGCATGCACGCATGCGCCCTCAATGCTGGAAGCCTACAAAAGTATTGATGTGCCCTCTAGTCTACTCTACTGTTGCACCCTCATCTACAGGCCATCGTGCTGCACAGAAATCAATGCTGTACAGAACTCTTGAGACTGCCACATGTCTGTACGGACCTGCTGTACCTTCTGTTGTTGTAGTACAGACCTGTTCCAGCACCTCCTTTACCTGAACTGTTCTTTGTCCATACCTGTACCCTTTTCTGCCACATGTGTGCCCAGGTCTTGGACACACTTTCCAAGGTACCAAAAACTAACAGTTTGAATGGGCCATCTGCATTCTACAACAGAGAATTATTTTTCAAAGTATCCTACCTTCATCAACAGCAAACATCTTCACAATGATACCACCAAACCCATCCTTTACCTCTTGATCTTCAATATTTGACACTCCCCTATGCCTCTTCACCTAAGTTGCAAGAAACGGCACCCCTGGTGTCGTACCAGTACCAGAAACTCCATGAAACACTGAAATGTGGCCAAAACGCCTTGGAAATGTGGAAATGTGGCCGAAACACCTTGGAAACTCGCGTTTCCTCTTCATTTCATGCAACTTAGCTCTCCACATACCATTTAGGATTTAATGCAAAGGATGTTATGTATAATGGTGTGTTTTGTATTATCCCACCTTCGCTAAATGAAGAGTCAAATCCATTGTGGGTAGAATTATAATATGTGGTCCTTCCCTCAAATGATTGCTCTGACTCTACCCAACATGATGTCAAATGTCTCATAAATCTCTCCAAGAAAAGGAGAATCATTCTTATAGCAGGTGACCTCTATAATTGAGATTGTGAATGTGATTAAGTACTTGCAATCTACCAAACAATCATCAGTCAACACCCTTTGCTTCACACTCTTCCCTTAGTTGTCTTGGACTCTCCCTACCTAGACCAATCACTACATATAACCATAGACTACAACATCTCCTGCACCTCAAGCATGCTCTCCAATAAAAGTAGCTGGCATGTATAGTATATATAAGCTTGAGGAATTCCTTTATCGTGTGAGACCTATATATGGCTAAGGAGGTGTGGTGGATAAACATATGCACATATTTTGTAGCTTTGACAAAATGTCAAGTCCATCAATCCTACCGATGCCATTGAGTACAAAACATATGCGCATCTCTTCTAGATTTGAAAAAACCTCATATCCATGAACCCTGCCAATATCCTTCAATACACTGTTCTATACTTGCACAAATTCTTAGTCATCACGTTCCATGCTTTTTTTTTAAACCAGATTTCGTCAAATCTCAAAAGTGACAAATTTAATTGGCTATGTAGATTTTGTTTGAATATATGGAGTTGAACAAAACTCACTTAATTCTCTTTGTTGAACTTAATTTATCATATTTTTCCTGTCGAACATCAACCAGGTGACTAAGCACACGTGGGGTTGAAAAATATGCTTCTACCTACACTAAAACAATAACTAACTGAACAATAAACATATGCCACATCTATGACTACCTGCACCACATTTGGAGGGCCTGACCTCTTTAGCATCTCAAATCAGCTCAAATTCGAAAGTTGAGTCCTTGTGTGTTTCTTAGAGCAAAAAAATACTTTAAGAAAAAAGAGACTCGTTGCAGACATAACAACAATGTTGATGTGTTCATTGACTAATAGTTGTACACTAATCCATAACAGTAAAATACCGTGCACTCATCCAATCCTCTCTCGTCTCCTACATCTGCAAGTTAATCTGACGCTTGTTTCTCTAGCAATAATATCCTCTATTTGTTTTAAGTGTTGTTCTTTTTTTATTGGGAGGGGTGGTTACGGCCCTCTAGCCAATATCAGGGATCTCACTTATATCAGTAAAATGTAGGTCTTTCTAGAACTACTCAAACTCACCAACCAACACGGTGGTGAGCCCTGCATCTCCTTTACAGAATAGGAAGAATAGAGAAGATACAATGTGTCTGGTCACATGCATGAAGCGCCCAAGCTGACTCAGTCAAACCCTAACCCTAATCTACACAGTCAGTTCACTCTTCTGCATGGATAGAAGAGGAGATAGTGCACCCCAACTGGAGGATAATTGTAGCATGCATGCATGCACACTGCTCCTTAGGATATGTGACCTCCTCAACTCCTAAAGATTTGCACCCTCCTCAACTCCTTGAGATTTGCACCCTCCTCAACTCCTCATGCAAGCACCCTAACACTCCCTAGGGATCTCCGCACTATTCCAACAATATATAATGCATGCAGTAACAAACTCCAAAATAGAAAAGCTAACTGAAGTGCTAAATCTGAACAGCAGTTTGACTCTGAAAGGGTTCTAAGGTTGGTGCATGCATGCCACCCTCTCCTTTCTCTCTCCTAAATAACTGTTGTGCACCTCCCCTAATCCACTAGTGTTGTGCCCTCATGCACACTGCCCTCTCTCTGCTGCTGCACATAAGAACTGAGATTAATGAAGTTGAAGTGCCGTCACTGCTGGAGAAAACTGACTGAGCAATAAAGGTAGAAAATCTAACGTATTATACTTTTGGGAGTCATGCCCTCTTCTAAATTTGGTGTATTTGGGAATTATTAACTTCCTGCGACTATAACTTTTCATTGGGATATTCAAATTGAATTCACTTAATTTTTTGGAAAACAGATGTCCCATCTATCTCTAGTTAAAATTTCAAGAGATTTGGTCCAGAATTCTAGGAGATGCAGTCTGTAGAAGCTAGGGTTTAAATCCAGTCCAAAAAAAGTAGGTATCAATAAATTGTCAAGATCTTAGATTTATGGAAGCCTGAATTACATGAGACCTGATTCATTGGAAAGAAGACATCTGAGGCTTTCACATGTCAAAAGTTCAAAGTATTTGGTGCAAAATTCTAGGCACTACAATTTGTGCAAGTTTAACACCTGAGAAATTACCAAACTTAGGAGGTCGTATTATATTGTGCATATCTCATATTTGGCAGATCCAAATTCAGTGCAAGAAGATTCATTGGAAAGAATACATTTCATTCTATCTTTAGTTAAAACTCCAAAAGATATGGTGCAGAAACTATGAAGAAATTATCAATAAAAGTAGGCCTATAAACCAGTCTCCACAGAAAGATCAAAAACAGTAATTTAACTTAAATTGGGCATAACTTTCAATTGGAATGTCCAAATCAGGTAAATTCCTCGATAAATACCATATATGCCAACAACATCCTTTTATTGGAGAAAGGATGTCTGAGGTGCAGGAAGCAATGCAATCCAAGATTGAGATCATTCATCATTGATTCGTCTCAGTGGAGAGAGTACAAGATAAATGAAGAGTGAGTCCAAAGCAAAGGGTGTTGAATAATGATTGGTGGCCAGCTTGTAGTCGCTTACAGTCACGGCCCCTATTGTAAAGGCCATTTGATAAGCAAACTTTAATTTCTCCTAGTCCTGGGGAGATTTGTGACAGGAGTCCATCCCATAATGTTTTACCTCGGCTTAGACACAACTACTAGAAGTAGCCTTTTTATCTTGTTTAATCTAGTAACTAAATGCTTGTTTAATATAGTAATTAAATGTTTGTTACCTTTATATTGTTTAATCTAGTACGTAAATATGCCTTCGTTGGCATCAATCAACCAGAAGTGAAATCATAGAGATACAAATTAGCTATGGTTAATCAGGGCTCTAAGCTAAGCTAAATGCATTTGCCAGCATTGGAAATATCTTTGCTAAAAAATTTAATTACTAGTGCTTTTGCATTGAGAATTTTCCTAGTTAAATTTTTCAATTCTAAGTTGCTTTACATCAGGATCTTCGCAAGAAAAATATAAACAAAGCAATTCCTCTGTATTGGAACATAAAAATCTAAAATGGTTTTTAGTTATGCGCCAAAAGGGATATTGGCATATAAGACTCCGATGGGAAATCTGTTGGAACATACATAACTCAATTTGCAGTAACATTAAGAAAAGACTTCAGCACTTACCTTGACAGGAAAAGTCCCAGGAGGCAGCTTGGTTGTCAACAGCTCCCTCAACCTCCGGACAGCTTTTACCTTATTTGCTAAAATGTCAAGCAAAGGCAGAAACTCTTCTATTTTGAGAGGAAAATCAGGTGTGAGCCAAAGAACAGGCCTCAACCCCTTCTTGTATTCGCTTTCTTGCTTAGTGTCATTTGTTCCACTGGACCTTTTCTTTTTACTTGAATCTTTCTTATTAATGCTTTTACTAGCCTTCTCTTTTCCCTTTCTACTACCCACAGCATCATCCTTTTGAAAATCAGATGGTTGGTGGTCGACTGATTTCTGACTGCTCTCTGGAGCTAACTTAGAGAACTTCTTCAGTATCCTTGAAGAATCCTCGTTAACTAAAGTGCCATTGCCATTGCATTCAGGTGGGGATTTCTCTAGCTGTTTATCAGGCTTATTGATTTGTGAATTCGATGCCGTTCCCTTGAGTCCATCAGTTTTCAGCATCTTCTTGCTCCACCCAAACCAACCTCGCCTATTATCTTTATCACAATTGGCTTCAGAGGCCTCGGAGGACTCAGAGGCATCAGGATCCCCTGCCGAAGCCGACAACCGGCCATTCTGATGGCATCCATCCTGATCCACAGGGCCGAAGAATGCCGCCCCCTCGTCTTCGATGGCCTCCGAATTCTCCATACTGAGAGCTTGGTCCAACTGTTCTTTCTCCTCCTTTGTCAAAATCTCCTCATAACAACCCGGCTCATCCGCAAACCTGTCATTCTCTGCTGCAAAGAGTTCCTCGTCAGTCATCGCCCCAGGGACCCTCCGGGACTTGACACTGAGCATCACATGCAGCATGTCATAGATCTTGGCCTTCCAGGGACCGACCATTTCAGTCCTGTCCTGCCGCCTCCAATTCAAATGAGGCACGAGCTCTGCTTGGGTAACATCGATGCCAGGCCTATACAAATTCGTTTGCGCCATCAGGGCAACCTCTTGCGCGACCTCGGCATCGGATGGCGGAGTCCCGGCGCCCTCAAGCGCATTGCTGATTTCTTTTTCCTTATGAGTTAAGACGATAAGAGATCCGGAGGGCAATCTCGGGTCGTCCGTGCCCTCGCCCAAGAACAAGAAGCTCTGATCGGACCTCTGTATCCGAAACCCGTCAAACCCTGCCAGGGTCATGTCAGCCCTGAGGGTCGAACCGCGCTTCCAGATCCTGTAAGTATCGGACGGCGCAATGCGCCCTATGAAGGGGATAACAGAGCTCTCAAAATGGAAAGTGATTTCCATGTAGAAATCTCTAATCCTCCCAGTAGTAGCTATGATGCGGGGGACGCGCCGGCACCATTTGGCCCAGGCGAGGGGCTGATAATACCTGGTTATCGTCATTGCGATAGCGTCCTCGCGCGCGCACACCGCCTCCTGCAAGGCGTTCCATCCCTGCTCGTTCTGGAGGCTCCAATCGGCCCCGGCGGCCATCAGCATCTCCACGGCTGTGCAATCCCCGAGCCGGACGGCCACATGGAGCGCTGTCTCCCGCCCCGGCACGTCCCGCCGATCTATGCAACC
>SNQJ01S0106212.1:0-29478 GCA_010110895.2 Picea sitchensis | reverse complement strand
ATTTGACTGGTAAAGTCTATGAAGGTATACATACCCTACCCCCCTCTGGATTTGAACTTGTGACCTCTTAAGAGGAAACACATGTTCTTAACCATTAGACCCACTCAGGCTATAATAGACTAATTATTAATTAAACACATTTTCTTATTATAGATCAGAGAAATAAACTTTAAGAGTCAATTCTCTATACAAAGAGATACCTTATTCTACAAACAATAAATTATTATTGTTATTAAATTTTACTAAAACAATCTTTTTAATTATAATATAATTTTTTAACATAATTTTAAATAAATATATTTATCAAAATTAATAAATATACTTTATTTACAATAATATTAATAGAGGATCGTCATTATGAAAAGTCCATTCAAATTTTTATTATTATGGATTTTGTTAAATGTATATTAAAAAAAAATAGTTAATACATTGAGTGTGTCATTATGTTGTATAATGAATGCAAGCTTTATTCAAATTTTTATTATTATGGGTTTTGTTAAATGTATATTAAAAAATATATATTTAATACATTGAGTGTGTCATTATACAACATTATGTTGTATGATGAATGCAAGCTTTATTTAATGCTTATGAATGAAAATGTAATTTACTAAATAAATGTTTAAAACGTCATATTTGGTTAGTGTGTTGTAACTTTAACATACAAAATTATTTAATTTTTTTTAAATGGAATATTAATATGTATAAATAAAAGAGGAAAATTAATCATAGGAGATATTCCTTATAATCTAAAAATGTCTAATTTAATTGCTCATTATTGTTTAAGAGAATGTTTAGTAATTAGGTATTTTTTTAGATTATAAGGAGTGGTTCCTTAATCAATAGGTTGTTTCACTTTCATAGACAAGTTTTTGATGGCACTTTACCAGGATTCAACATGTCTAGTCTTAATTGTGTCTCCTTAGGAGGTACTTCTTTTATAGGGAATGCTTCGAGAAGAGCGCCCCCGCCCCCTTGCCCCCTTCCCCTTGTCGCGCCCCCCACCCCTCTCCACCTAGGTAAAGTGCCTAAAGCTTTTTCTTTTTATGGTTGAACTTAACCTTTTAACTTGTTTTTGTGGTTAACAAATGATTCTATTAATCTAAAAAAATGATCATATTAATCATAATGCAATTTGGCATCGTGTGCCTATTAAATTACCCTTAGACATTCCTAAGTTTGATGAGAAATTTAGAGAAAGTTTGTTGAATCATATTAGGACCTTTCATATATAGTGTTCTTTGAATAGTGTCACAAATGATAATGGTATACTTAGGATCGTCTAACATATCCTCATGAGCATAGCAAGCACATGGTACATTGACCATAAAGGTGGTCCTTGGTTTGTAACTCTAGCTTTAGACTTTCTGAATCACTTTCAATTACTCATTAGATAAAACATTGGGATTGAGCTCCTTGTTAATTCAAGCAATCAACTTCTACTCACATCATAGATCACATTTGTGAGTGGCAACATACAAAGAGCATGCGTAACATCCCCTTTTCTGATGAGCTTTTGTTTTTACTAAGTCTCTTATTAACAAAGTTATCAACTTAACGAGAACTCTTCAAAGTTCTCGTTTTTTTAGATGTCACTTATAGGGGCTATGTTTGCCTCCATTTTAAAAAGTGGTGCTATTAGTAGCACCATTTTGTTGTTTTTCTTCATATAAGATATGATCAATATATTATTACAATGACGAGTGTTCCATATATAGGGAACAAACATATGGTGACCATCCATGAAAGGATGGGTCCCTTGAATAATCAATAACTATTTATTATTATCATTTAATTTATTATATATGATATTTAATAATCAATAATCATATTATTAATTATTATTCTAAGAAAATGTCTTCTTGATGTTGTCCAAACATCAAATCTACCTCTCAACGATGGAGACATTTTGCATCATGCCAAGCTTGTCTCTGAAGTATACAAATTTCACCCTAGACTCATGACACTTGTCTGTTAGTTTTGGGAGACTTCTCTCTCCCACCTGAACCGAGGAGAAACTCCTTATGTGACTCTCCCTTTTGAGCTAATTAACTCTCTCTAAGATCAGGCTCACTCTGGGTCCGCATGTAATAGCATATAACATATTGATTCTTTATTATTCCTTGTCAAATCACCATGACTAGGACAAAGACCACACCATGATCTTTCACCACAAGTACACACATGTGAGTGAATGTTAGCCTAATGTTAACTTACACGTGGAAAAAACACTTCAAGCACCTCGAGTCCATATTATTCCTTGTCATGATCAAGGAAGGACTACGTCGGGGCCCATTTACCACAAGTGCACCTTTAAAATAAATGTATCATATCTCCCTTGGTTTATAGCCCAATCTAGGAGAAGTTATGCCCAACGTTGAAACATCAACAATCCCTCTTAGCTAGGGAGGTATTTTTCAATAATAGTACACAACTATTGTCCAGAGATACACAGTCTCCACTAGTGGTACACAACCACCATAGTAGCAAAAGGTTTGTCACACATGGCACTCCCATGTGGACTTCTAGAGGCTACTCCCTCTAGGAACGCTTAGGGTCAACTCCCCATAGTGTGTGACATCAAGGGTCAACTCCCTTGACATGTCCTCGTGTGATCTCCACATGGGATGTTGGGCTATAAGTCCAAATGCACTTATCCCTTATCGAATAAGTTTCCTCATAGATCAACTCAACTCAATTCATAGAGGAGTACGATCTCGAGAAAGTTTGTCACACATGTCACTCCCATGTGGATTTCTAGAGGCTACACCCTCTAGAAACACTAGGGTCAACTCCCATATTGTGTGATGTCAAGGGTCAACTCCCTTTACATGTCCTCATGTGCTGTCCACATGGGACGTGTCTGCATGTGCTCTCCACAAGGGACGTTGGGCTATAAGCCCAAACACACTTAATATCCCTTCTCAGATAAGTGTCATCACAAATCAACTCAACTCAGTCACAGAGGAGTACGATCTAGAGAATGTCTCAGGAAGCTGCAAACATCAACACTCCCTCTCAACAAGGGAGGCATTATTTTCCACACCAAGTCTGTCATGGAAGTACTTGAACTTCATCCTGGTTTGGTAAGAATATCAACAACCTGTTGATCCACTTATAAAGAATTACATTAAATGAGCATAAATTAAAGTGCACCATTAAAGAAGGAAAACTAAAAAATGAAGAGATATAAGAATCAGATCTGAACACAAAAACTTGATAACGAAGTTTGTCCCTGGTGGACTACGTCTCTGGGTCCTGCTCTCAAATGGGTAGGCTCTTTCATTAACTCAACAAAAGAATTTGGCAAAATACATAAGTATACCTCATTATGAAATCAAGCTATAGAAATAATGCTCAGATCAAAATACAGACAACACCACTGAATTCGTGGCATTGAATTACCCAAAAATGACTATCTCCATGCCTCAATTTGATTATGGCACTTTGAGGCCGAAGAAGAATTTCGTCTCGATTTTTGTGCTCTCTGCAACCTGCAATTATGACTGTACTTGCATAGAAATGTGTGCATGTATGGCCATATGGTCCGCGCGCCTCCCACTATGGCTAGTGGATGCAACATTTAAGGATTGAATAAGGCGTTGGTTACAATGTGGAATCTGCGGCCTGTTGGTTGGGGCGGATATGTTAAGGCGTTGTTATGGGAGGAGGTCCCGAGGTCAAGCCCCGCGGACTCCCCTTTTGGCTTTGTATTTGTTATATGGTATATATATAATGTGATCATTCCTCCAAGTTTAGTGGTGTCTCCATAATCATATCCAAATGATATAACTGTGGCTAGGGTTGGCATGGTCCGCCAGATTTGGCGGACCCGCCAACCATTTTTTTCCAAATTTTTGTTCATGGGTTGTCCTTGGGAATTTCTCACTTGCCACATGGCAACCTCTGAATGGGCCACATGGAGGCCTCTCACTAGTTCACATTGCCACCTGCCAAGTCAACACACCAAGTACGGACTGCCATGTGGCATGATTCAATTGGTCCACGAATCGGCCTAAAAACGCCAAAACTGGGTGACACGTGGCAGTCTCGGGTGCTGCCACATCATCATGTTGACGTCGGCATGCCACATGTCACCTTTCTGCTCTTGCCACATGTGATGTACGGATGCTGACTCATCCCTTGCTCACTGGGTTAGGTTGATTAAACTTTGACCGTGAATATGTTTCAATCCGTAACTCCATTTGACGAGTCGTTTCTGTCGTTAGAAAGCTTGCGATGCGCTCTTCACGATCATGCCATTTTCACTAATTTTTGGGAAATTTGTTTTTTTTCCCTTTCTCTATCTACTGAAGCCATTATGAGCGTCCTGAGTTGCCTCTCTGAGTTATGAGTTGTTCTTAGCCTTCTCTGGATCCTTTTTGGGTCACGCCTTCCCACTGGGAGATTATTGGACCACCAAAACCTTTCATCAATCAACATGTAAGTGATGGAAGAGTCTCCTCACTTTGTCCTTCTCTATCCACTTTGCCTTGCTTGGATGTGTGCCTTTTAATCCTACTCGAAGATAATCAACATCACCCCTCTGTGAAGTCCTCGTCCTCTTATCCAGGATGATATATTCCTGTAACTCATCCAAGTACTCGGGTGCAAACTCATCAATTGAAGGTATTGAAACTTCCTCATCTTGATCCATTATCACGGGAGGCTAAAAAAGTTTCAAGTTCTCAATGTTCGCAACTGAGTAAATCTGCATGTAAGGTGGAAGATCCAGACGAAAAGCTTGATTGTAAGCATGTTGTACATAGGGTATTTGTTCATCGCATAACTTAGGATGCTTGCTGCATTAGCCTCGAAGCAAAATTACCACTGTTCAGTTTATCACCTCTGTCTGTATGTCAGTCTTGTTATCGCACAGTTTGTAGCTAGGTCAAATGGCTAGAAGAAGGAGGTCCAAACTGGCGTAACAGGAACCTATCCCACCCAATGTCACCATGATGGGAAGGTTCCTTCTCTTTAGGGAGGTGAGGCCCAGGGGAGACGTCCCCGGTGGCCTGGGGTTTTGAAGAGGCAAAGGTTTTAAAAGGATAAAGGTAAAGTTCCCCCTTCACAGATCACCACCGAAGCAAATAGTCCCGGCTAAAAAACCAATAATAAAGTGAATTCCCAATGAAGAACACCTGCCTGGAACACAAAAACAACAAACTAATATATGCAAGCTATATTTCAATGGGTTAGTACTTCATAAGACTATCTGATAAATATATATGAGCAATGTAGCAATAAATGTTGACGAAGTCAATGTTTATCAATAGCAATGAAAAAGATATAACACTTCACCAATAAATATTCAATAAATATTGACGGAGTTAATGTTTATCAATAGCAATGAAAAGATATAACACTTCACCACAAATATTCAACAATGGGCATTCAAGGTAACCAATCAACACCTTTATTCAATTAATGCCTAAACCACCATTCAATTGCTCTAAAACAAGACGTTGTTGCACAAAGATGAAATATTCAGGTGCGACGTCAACAACTTACTTGCTAGGTGGTGGTTAATCTAGGCTAGGTTAATGTAGTTAGGGTTTGAGATTTAAAGCATTTTGAGAGTTGTTTGATCAATTTCAATTCAACGCTGGAGGACTCTAGATCAATGCCCTAGGGTTTAATGGAGTCAATTTAGTGGGAGGATGCAAGGGCTGGAAGGAGGATGGCTAAGACCAGAGGGAAGAGTTCAAGTGATACTCATGGCGTGGCCTCTAATCAAACCTAGGGGAGAGGCTCACCACGGTGAGCCAAAGCAAGGCCTCGCTCTCTCCTCCTTCCTTAGGCTGACTTGGCAAAGATAGCTAGCATAAAGGATAAATCAAGATAAGAGAGTGTAATGAGGGAGAGTGTTGCTACAACAAGGTTCTATCATCAAACCCTAGAAGAAAAATGACCTTAAGTGTAGATAACATAGGCCTAGGACATATTCTTCCTTTTGAGTTCTAGAGTAACGGCTAGCACAGGAAGAAAAGAAGAGTGTACAGTTGCCAAGCTCTTTCTCCTTCTTCAATGGCTAAAAGTTTCTCTTTAGGGACTTGAGACAAGGACCTATTTGTGTGCTTGTCACCTAGGGTTTTGATTCAACAAATTATAAATACATGTAAGAAAATAAGACTACAACCATTCAATCAAGAAGTTTCTTGCAGAAAAAATACTTTACAATTCATCAAGAAATAACCAAACCCTAGTTGTAACACCTTCCTTCAAGAGAAACACCATAAATGCCAAGAAATGCCTTCCTTCAAGTGCACCTCACTAAACCAAAAAAAATACCCAAGTAGGGCACTAAAATCCTAATTCACCAATGAGTGAGTGATGTGTTATGATTAAATGAGGCTAAAACTCCTCAATATAGGTAATCAATGACCTAATTTACTTTTTAGGTCAAGGTCGACAAGGCCATAATGTCAAAATCATACCGTTTCTATATTAAATGCTACAAAGTTCCTAAGTAAAATGGGAGTAAAATTCCCTTCAAGGGAGGCGCTAGCGCTTTTTAGGGCAGATGAGACATTCATGAGCAAAACGTTAGCCCCCCTGTGCCTCCAACATGCCACACGTGTCACCGCTGCCCGCTCAAGCCCAAAAGTGCCCATGAAGTTGATGATGTCATGGTGAAGATGGAGACGCCCAAGCCTTCCAAGGTCATGCTCCACCTAAAAGGGGTGGGATTCCTGTGTCTAGTCCTATTTGAGGCTCTGCGTGGAACGCCTTCTTTCTGAAAAAGCCTCATCCATTCCCAGGCCCCGCTCACTCCTCGATGGGGCCAAATCCATCTGGTGGTCTTCTAAATTTCATGGGAGGTCCAAGTGGTCATCTCCCATGTGTACCGGGCCCAATGGTACTCGCCCATCTGCATGGTCTCAGACATCAAAGTTACGATCCCCGGCTAAAACCTCGTATACATCGGGCCAATAACTCAAAGATATTATTACAAAAACTTGCATTACAAGATTGGAGAAAAGACAAGATGTCCTATTGGGCTAGTATCCACAAGAAAATAAAAGTTTCAGAAGATTTCATCCAAGCCATGTAAGGAGGTGATGTGGCTAGGGATGTCTAGACATGTGGGTGCAGTGAAGGCCCAAGATGCATAATGTTATCTGTAGGGTGCCTTGTGTAGGAGGCGAGTTGTCCCTATCATGGATGCATTTTTCCAAGCTCCTTCTGCCTTTTTATTCTTTTATTTTCTTTTTCTTCTTCTTTTTTCTTTTTATTCATGGCTGGACCAGAGGACACTGCCTTGGCATGGTGACCGAGCTGAGAGTGTTACCCACAAGTACTTTCACAGAGATGATAAGGTTGGCTCGTGATGAGACCCCTCTTTCCTTTGGCCATGCAAACTAAAAGATCACTGCCTTGGCGTGGTAACCAGATGGTGGCAATGTCATACTGTTAGGGTACCCATGAACCTAATAGGCTGGCTCATGATGAGACCCCCTATCCCTTCACTCAGGTCTTGTTTGTTATTTTTGGGTCCCTCTTGTTTCTTACCGAGAGGATTTTTATTGCCTTCTCGGGATCCCCTAAGAAGCATCTCGAGGTTTTATTTCTAGGCTTTATCTTTACCAGCTGCTTTTACCTCTAGTCTTTTGGCCCCTTCCCATGATATAAGGTGTAATCCTACAAACATGTCAACCCAATGTTTGGACAAGGGGAATGGGATAAATGAGCGGGAGATAAGATGAAACAGTGGTGCTATGATGGAGTGGAAACCAAGACCTATGGGCACAGACTGCTAGGGCACCCTTTCAATCTCCCCAAGCATGGCCAAGTGGGCTACAATGTAAGATCCAAGTAGTTAGAGATAAAAGGAATCAAATGCATATATTTAAAGGTTTCAATGATCAAAAGTGACACATACCATGATATTCTGGGACCAATTACCTCATGGAGCAAGAACCTTTCTGATACAAGACCAAGCCGATGGTGATGGATGTTGTTGCTGATGACAAGACAAAGCTGATGGAAGAAGAAAAGGATGGGCCCTCCAGGGCCATGCTCAGGTCAATCCTGCTCTCGGTACTCCATGTCTAGGACCTGTGGGCCTCGAGACATGATCTCCTAGTTATCCCTAAAAATCGGGGATAACATCTAGCTCCAACTTGGGGACATGTGCTCACTGTAGAGCACATGAGAACCTCAACATCTCTGGCATAACTTATAGACGTTCTCAATCTCGATAGAAGTATCAGTAAAAAAATTGGGGCGGTAATGCCACCCCAACATACATAGCTATATATAAATGTAGACTGAAGGAAAACAATCAAAGAGTGTGATCATGCAATGAAAATCATATAATACACGAATGCAAAAATGCCTACTTACTTGTACTTACCTATATGTTGGATGTTGGTGTAGTCAAACAACTAGTGAAGCCAATCCAACAATGTTCCACAATGCCTGCCTTTGTGCTTCATCATGAACCAAAACAGTGATAAGTTCAACACAAAAATGACATGGGTTAGAATATATATCATATCATCAGAAGTCATAAAGTCTAACTCATGGA
Source organism: Picea sitchensis (assembly GCA_010110895.2). Taxonomy (NCBI): domain Eukaryota; kingdom Viridiplantae; phylum Streptophyta; class Pinopsida; order Pinales; family Pinaceae; genus Picea; species Picea sitchensis. The sequence goes on along the minus strand of SNQJ01S0106212.1, from coordinate 20,948 downwards.
GGCGGGTGGGACGGATAAAATCTTGCCAAGTCCATATCTGAGGAAAGCACTCAATCCACCTCTGAAAGGGGTCATGAAAAGTCCAAGTTTAAGAATACTAACTCAAAAGGTCTGCACACTGTCTACCTAAGACATTCTCACACTCTGAAGTTCGGGAAGGGATTGACAAGGATGTATCAGATGACAGACCAATTCTCAAGGGAAAGTTAAAAAAATGAGAAGATAAACTTAAGCTTGTAATATTCAATGAACCCTTGGACTCTAGGGTTTTCCCCAGAGGAAACTCAAAATCAAAAACATACTTCCCAACCACACCTCTAGCAACATAACAAGGTAAAGTAATCGAGGGTGGCTGGGGAAAGTCGTCACAAGGATCCTCCTTTAAGCCAAGAAGGTCCTTACTTGTATCAAAATCCGAGCACAGTGGTGGTTGGCAATCATCTTCATGGAGAAAATCCAAGTGCTCAGAAGGGTACTCATAAAAAATCTCAAGGTAAGACTGAAAATCATCAGAAGAAAAAGGTACTAGGTCATCCTTGGTTTTTTGAAAAGTATGGGTAGAAATCTCATCTCCTTATTGCCATTGTTCAAAAGTAATCTGTTGTGATAATTGCAAGGGCAACACTTGGAAATGACTCTTAGTGTCGTAGATGGGATCCAATTCATAACCAACTATATCCCACCTACGTCTCCCAACATGTATGAACTCATCAATGTTATCAACAATGTCACTATCTATGTCATAACATGTAGGGTTTGAAACATTTGAAAATTCATTCTCCTCCTCCTCATTTCCTTCATCATAAAGTAAAGCATCATAAAAAACTAGGGGAGGAGGGAAACTTACTGTTTCTTCTTGTGCAGGGGCTTCGAGGACTTTGGCATTTTCAACATGTGTTATTGTTTCACCCTCATGGATTGCTTCTTTGTCTTTGATTGTACAACAAGGAATATCCATTTCGTTCAAAGCTTTGATTTCTCCTCCATTTTCTGAATCAAGGAACAAGGTGTCATCGGAATCCTGAAGTGGAAAGAAACTAACCTCATCTTCACTTTGCTGTGGAGGAGAAACAGGTTCTTGGATGACTTCATCAGAGGGAGGAGCATGGGTTGGTACTTCATCATCTTGCTTAGGTTCCATCTCCTCAGCCATGTCTTCAGCAATCCCATGTTGAAAGATGGTTTGTTCCCCTTCTTCTTGGAAATCATCAACGAAGTTTTCATGGGAAAACAAACTTTCCATACTAAGAGTACCTGAGGTGAAGAGGTCCTTTATCCCGGATAAGGAGATGTTTCATTCAATTCCTGTAGCCATGTCGTAAGCTTCATCGAACGTCCTTGGGCCCTTTTTACTGAGAGGCAAGCCTAGGTGTGTCATGATCGCATGGGTATATAGATTGACAATATACTTGTCTTTAGGATGATGGCTTCTAGGAATCTGACATAGAGTGCCCTCAAACCTACTCTGGAAGTCAAATAGGGTTTCATTCTCAGCTTGTTTTATATGCTCGAATCTTTTTAGCAGTACTGAGATGTCTCCCAATCTTATGCCCCATTCTTTGAGAAAGACTTCTTCTAGTTGGTTCATGGAAGTGATGCTAGCATCAGGAAGATCATCATACAATACTATCATTCTCGTGAAGAGTAGTGGGAAAATTTTTCATCACTACGGCCAATCATCATTGATAGGGTGGAGTCCAAAATAAGAATAAAATTTATTCATGTGAAAGTCAGCTCTTTCCCCCATAGCTACCGGTGAATTTAGGGAGCCATTTTTCTTTTATCGGGGGCATTTGTCGTGGGTATCCAAGTTTTGCTCATGTCTAAAGGCTTATAATTCCCAGGATCCCATTGTGAAGAGTCATCGTTGGCTTCGTCATCGGTGGAGTCGCTAGATGAATTTCTTGAAACTAGCATCAAAGAAATAGGAAAAAAAAACTCTAGTGGAGTGCATTAGGTAAGCTTGTCAGATAAGGCTCTGAGGCAAGGCTTATCGAAAAGTGATAGATCTAAGGAGAATTGACTCAGTGTTCCCGATAACACCAAATTTTATAGCACAGTTTGTAGCTAGGTCAAATGGCTAGAAGAAGGAGGTCCAAACTAGTGTAACAGGAACCAATCCCAACCCAATGTCCTGCGATGGGATGGTTTTTTTCTGTTTAGGGAGGTGAGGCCAGGGGAGACATCCCAGGTGACCTGGGACTGAAGAGGCAAAGATTTTGAAAGGACAAAGGTGATTCCCCCTTCACAGATCACCACTGAAGCAAAAACAATTAGGCTAAACAATAATAATAAATTAATTCCCAATGAAGAACACTTGCCTAGAACAAAGCAACAACAAACTAATATATGCAAGCTATAAATTTCCAGTAGGTTAGTACTAGCAAGACTGTCGATAAATATATATGAGCAATGTGGCAATAAATGACAAAGTCAATGTTTATCAATGGCAAATGAAAAGATATAACACTTCTGTAAATATTGGGTTATTGTGGCATTCAAGGTAACCAATCAATACTTTATTCAATTAATGCCTAAACCACCATTCAATTGCTCTTAAAACAAGGCGTTGCTACATAAAGATTAAGAAGTGATATTCAGAAGTGTGAAGCGTTAGCAACTTAGGGTTAGTAGGTTAATCTAGGCTAGGATTTAATGTAGTTAGGGTTTGAGATTTAAAGAGTTTTTAGAGTTGTTTGATCAATCACTTCTTATTTGGAGGTCTTAGATCAAATGCCTTAGGGGTTAAGGAGTCAGGCTAGTGGAGGACGCAAGGCTTGAAGGAGGACGACTAAGGACTAGAGGAAGAGTTCAGTGCTGCTATGGCAGAGACCTCATCATCAAATCCTAGGGGAGAGAGGCTCACTCAGTGTTGCTAAAGCAAGGCCTCGTTCTCTCTCTCCTTCTAGGTGACTTAGCAGATAGGCTAGCATAAAGGATAAAATCAAGACAAGAGAGTCTGGTGAGGGAGAGTGTTGCCACAACAAGGCTCTATCATCAAACCCTAGAGAAAAATGGCCCCTAGGTGTAGATAACCTAAGACTGGGACATCTGTTCCTTCTTGACTTATAGGAAGATACATTGTAAGGGGAAGAAGTGAAGAAAGTGTAGCAAAGGCTAGGCTCTTTTCCTTCTTCAATGGCACAACGTTTCTCTTTTAGGAAGTGAGACAAGGACCTACTTGTGTGCTTGTCCACCTAGGGGTTTGATTCAACAAATTATATAAATACATGTAAAAAGAAATTAAAACACAACCATTCAATCAAGAGTTTCTGGAAAAAATACTTACAATTCATCAGAAATAACCATACCAAACCCTAGTTGTAACACCTCCTTTCAAGAGAAACACCATAAAATGCCAAGAAATGCAACTACTTCAGCAGGAGTGTGCCTCATTAAACCAGGACGTCTCCTCCTTCTTGACTTATGGAGAGAAACCATTAGCTAATAGGGAAGAAAGGAGAAGAGTGTAGCAAAGACTATGCTCTTTCTTCCTTCTTCAATGGCTGAAACGTTTCTCTTTTAGGGAAATTGAGACAAGGACCTACTTGTGTGCTTGTCCACCTACAAGGTTTTAATTCAATGAATTATAAATACATGTAAGAAAATAAAACTACAACCATTCAATCAAGAGTTTTGCAGAAAATATACAATTCATGGAAATAACCATGCAAGCCCTGGTTGTAACACCTCCTTTCAAGAAACATATAAAATGCCAAGAAATGCCTTCCAACCTTCAGCAGGTGTGCCTCATTAAATCAGCCAATAACCCAAATAAGGTGCTAAAAATCAGACCTCACTAATGGGTGAGTGATGAGTTATTAAAATGAGGAGCTAAAACTCCTCAATATATAGTGTATCAATGACCTAATTTACTTTTAAGGTCATAAAAGATAAACAAGGCCATAATGTCAAATCATACTTTTTTACATTAAATGCAGTAAAATCCCTAATCAAGTAAAAATGGGAGTAAAATCCCTTTCAAGGGAGGTGCTAGCCCTTCTAGGGAAAATGAGACACCAAGGAGAAAACGTTAGCCCCCCAGGGGCCTCACCTTTATGCCACACGTGCCACTCCTGCCCAGTTTGCCTCCAAAGCATCCATGAAGCTGGATGATGTCATGGTGAATATGGAGACGTCCTAAGCCTTCCAAGGCTAACGTTCTAGTGGAGAGGGAACAACCCCCTTGGGTACAGGTCTACTGGGATTCTTCTGATGGAACGTCCTCTTCCTCTTTGGTGCAAAATCCCTAATCCATCTCCATCCTATATCTACCCCTTGATGGTTCATCAGCATCCATCTGGTGGGCTCTCCGCCCCATGGAGGTCAGGCTGGTCATCTCCCCATGTGTACGGTCCAAGTGTATCACATCGAGGGCATGGTCACACGCACATCAAAAACTTCTTCCTCCATGGGATCATTAGTCCTGGGATCATAGCAATGTTAAATCACATTTCATCACTCAATATTGTATATGCATAAAAACCCTGATACATGATCAATGGCTCAAAGACATTACAAAACCACCAATACAAGATTGGAGAAAAAAAGACAAGACATCCTATTGGGCTATTATCCACAAGAAAAGGAAATTTCTGGAAGATTTCATCCAAGCCAAATAGCAAGTGAGGTGATGTGGCTGAGGGATCTCAGACATGTGGGTGCAGTGAAAGGCCCAGGATGCATAATTTTATATGTGGGTGCCTTTATAGAAGGCAAGATGTACTATCATGGATGCATTTTCCAAGCCAGTTCTTTCCTTTATTCTTTTTTATTTGCTTTTCTTCTTCTTTTCTTTTTATTAAAGGGCTGAACAGAGGTTTCTCCTTCACTTCCAGTGGCCAGAGCTGACAGTAGTACCCACAAGTACTTTCACAGAGATGAGAAGGTTGGCTCGTAGTGAGACCCCCTTTCCCTTGGACATACAGCAAGGTCACTGCCACAGGCGTAGTAACAAGGAATGGTGGCAATGTCATGAGTGTTAGTACCGATAGACCTAATAAGAGTTGGCTCGTGATGAGACCCCTATCCTTTTGACTAGGTGTGTTTTTTTCGGGTCCCTCTTGTTTTCTTACTGAGAGGCTTTTTAATACCTTCTCTGGGATCCACAATTTGGCTTTATCTCGCAGTTTTATTTCTAGGCTTTTATCTTTTACCAGCTGCTTTTGCCTTTTGGTCCTTTAGCCCCTTCTTCCCTGAGATAAGGTGCAATCCTACAAAAGGTCAGCCCAATGTCTGGACAAGTGGAATGGGATAATGTAGGAGATAAGATGAAACAGTGGTGCTATGATAGGAGCGAACGATGGCTTTCAAAAACCCAGTGGCAAACCAAGACCTATGGGCAAGCTTTCTAGAACTGTCAATCTCCCCAAACGTGGTGGGAGTGGGATAATGTAAGATCCAAGTAGTTGTTAGAGATAAAAGATCAGATGCATATTTAAAGGGAGTTTAATGATCAAAAGTGACACATACCATGATACACGGACCAATTACCTCATGGGCGAGAACCTTCGCCGATACAAGACCAGGCCGATGAGGTGATGGATCGCTGCTCTTTGTTGACAAGACAAGGCTGATGGAAGAAGAAAAGGATGTGCCCTCGAGGGCCATGCTCAGGTCAATCAACTAATACTGATGCTCCATGTCTAGGACGTAATGTGGGCCTCGAGACATGATCTCCTAGTTATCCCTAAAAATGCGGGATAATAGATACGTAGATGGAAATCAATATCCTCTTCAATAATTGTCCATCATCCTCCACAAGCTAGTCCAAAGTCCCCAAGGAATCGAGTATCTCGATCTAAGAGAATGGACGTGGGTAACCCAAAGAGAACCCAAACATACTAAAAGAAAAGATTAGCAGTCTTCTCAATAGTGATCTTCTTTTACATGGCATCAAGATACATCTTGTTGAACCTATTGACCGCCTATTCAACTAAGGAGTCAATATTATAATGAAGTTATGCATCATCAGATGATAATATGTCGAAGGCAATTAGTGGTTCTACTTGGGCATTTGATGCTCAGCACAAAATTTTGTAATCAAAATTTCCGCACCCAAATGAGTTAATAATGTAATAATGCTGCATGGATCATAGTTAGATTAGGAGTACCTTGGGATGTTTTCATTGGGAGGATTCTTATATATACTTTTACCGAGGGTTTATCCTCGGGTTGTCAATTGGGCTTTTCAGCCTGGTTGTTTTCCCTTGAGTTTTTTCCCTCCTCTCATGCAATAATTCCTCCAAAGTGAGTGAACGATGTTCTAATGGTCTCATCCTTTGGTAGCTATTTAGAATGATGTGAATGACCATGCCGGACAATAATAGTAAGTTTGTGGAATTTAGTTGAGTCTAGATAGGTTTTTTAATTAATTAAAATTAATTAATTTTTCTAAGGTTAGGATTTTAATTATTTAATTGATTAAATGTTTTTGAGCAAATATTGTAAGAAACTGGGTCTTTGGGATTTGATAGGGGTATTTGTGGCAAAAGAAATGGAATAGCACCAACTACACCCATAGACCAAGTTTCAATTCAGTCGGACAAAGTTTGCTATGCATTTGACCACTCAAGAATCCAGAGTCAGTCAAAACAACAATTTTAATTGCTAAGGTGACATTGCCAGAATGTCAAATTTTTTTGTAATATTTGAGTTATTGAGTGAGTGTTAAGATGGATAAGAACAAATGGACCTTTCCTTAACCTAACCAGCCACATACCCATAGAAACACCTAACCTTTTCCCCCTCACTCTTTAGCTCACGTCCTGGGGGGATTCACGCCCCCCTCATCACCAAACCTTTGTTTTGAGCCTTGATACTTGGTGTGGGCCCCTCCTATGTGATGTGCGCCCCTCCTAGACCTTCACCTCACCTAGTCTTAACCCCCCACACTCTAACTCAACCCAAACCCACCACGTCCTCTCTCTCTCTCTCTACCTCCATTACAAGAGGTGTGCCCCTCTCACACCCAAACTTTAGTTTTGGGCCTTGTCATGTGGTCTGGGCCCCTTCTATGTGAGGTGCCCTCCTAACTATCCCACCTCCTTTTCCTTGGCCCACTTGCCTCCTCATCCATCCATGTGATGGTCCATGTCAAAACCTAACTGGGGCTTACTCATTGAGATTTGTTCATTTGTTGTGGATTTGACACTTGGATTTCATGCAAGTGCCTTCACTTTGCATCTAGAGGTATAAGTAGAACCCTCCCTCATCCTTTTACTCACCATTCTTTGGCTAGTGTTACTATCTTGGAATTTCACTTCACTCCCATTCTCTTGCTCTTGCCATTTTCCATCTCCTCATTGCTCTTGAGAGTCTTGGAGCAACTTGTTGCTATACTCTCATTGGATCAATAAAACTTTGGAGGATTTAGAAACATCATAGAGTATTCTTGATGATTTATTTATGAAGTATTTAGGATTTGATTTCATGTCGGTTTGAATTGGGTAGATCTTGAATTAGAGAAGTATTTCATTTGGGTAAGATTTGCATAGAGTATTCTTGCTGATTTGTTTGTGTTGGGTAGCTAAGATTTCTTTGAAATTATTTCAAATGGTGGTTATCCATTTACAATCTATTCTTGGTTCCTTGCTTGTCTCAAGTTTTCTGAGTTCCTTCGAGGGATTATTGGAAGCCTTAAGCTCGAGTCTTTATAACTTCTACTCAAACTCAAAGTTTATTTGGTTTTATATTTCTGCTGCACTACATTATATATTTTAGTTTGCTAACCCTCTTAAATAGGTCACAAATTTTCATATATTTCAGTTTGTTACTTGGAGATTTCATATTGAAAATTTTTGCATAAAAACAAAATTTTCCTTAACTTTAATTATGTTTGCAGCATTTCCAACAAACACCTTCTTTAGTTTTCTGAGTTCTTACAGAAACAAAGGAAATGTCCAAATTCTTCCTCAAGACATCTAGAGCCTCCTTGGACGGAGTAACGAATCTCTTACCTTTATCTTGTAATTTTCATGTTTTTTCCTTCTATTTCATTGATTTTTTGTATCATTGTAAACTAACATATATTGCCTACACTTTGGGTGTGTGATTGGCCAATCCAACCCCCAAAATCGTTGGGCTAGACTAGTTTGCTCCTTTTTTCAAGTTAATCTTCATTTATTTGTTGGCCCCTCTTGTCCACAAGACAAGATAGTGTGTCCTTTTCATAATAATAGTCTTGTTTATTTGTTTGCAACCCTCTTTGGCCAAAATGGCAGGCTTGCCTCCTGTAACCATTGTGAGTGGTTTGTCCATTTCCATTTCAAGTTTTTCTTAATAGTTAGTTGCCTACACCTTGGGAGTAATCCCCAAAATCGTGAGGGTTAAAGGAAAACTTGCATTTTGATGGTCTATATGCTTAATGGTCCAAATCTCATAGAATAGTCATCACATATAGTATTACATCTCTTACATATGCTTATGATGGTAAATGGTTTAATGATTTATAGTCTATCTTAAGTGCCATAACTCATCATTTTCATAAAATTAATTATGCTATTTACAATTTAAGAAACCATGTGATCTAGTCATGGTTTAGGATCTTACTCATTGCTTGGTTTAGTTTTAATTTTCAAGCACATCTATCATTTCAATGTTTAACATATGTGTGGATGAGTAATCTAAGATCTTAAAGCTTCCTCCCATTATCACTAGTGATTGTTCTTGCCTTTTCCTTGCAAAGTTGAATATCTAAATGATGGATGAGATGCTATAGTGATTGTCTCTTTACTTTGCTGAGCTTTCATTCATATTATCTTGAAGCTTTATGGGCTAAACATTCACATTCATATTTTATTTTCCATCTTTTACATTATAGTAGCAAATTATTTCTTGCCTTAATATCACATTTTTCTTTCAAGTTTACATATGGAATAGTGATGAATGAATGACATGTATCTTGTAACTTTCCATTGATTATTTAAGATGTGTTGTAATTAAGTATTTACATTTTACCAAACTTATTCACAACAACAACTTCAGTTTCGGTTTTTGGGCTAAAAACTTAAATTTTGGGCACCTAAAACACTCTAAAATCAACAAACACTCCTAAAAGACCACCGAAGTCCTTATGTATTTAACTTAGGCAACTCTTAGGGGCTTTATTCATCCATCCCACCATCTAAAATGGGTTTGAGAAAACAACAGAAGGAAGTGGCGGGGACCGTCCAGTGATTCTTAAGGGGATCCTTTCGGGAAATTATATGAGTCTTTGACTGGGAAGCTAAAGGTGAATTTTTCGTTGCCTTACTATCTTGAACTCCCTTGGCCAAATGACTGCCAAGGGAGGAGGAAGCTTAAAAACCCCAACATAGTTGGGGGGGGGGGGGAAATAAAATTTATCCAACTTTTTAAGAAATTCCTTAAACATCTAGTTGCATAGAAAATCCTTGTGTGTTGGGGGGATTAGGATGTATGTGTAGGAACACACATTGATAATAATTTCATGCTTATAATCCTTTTGCAATTTCATGGTTTATGTCTTTAATGTTTCCTGTCTTATTGAGCAATTGAGTTAAACATTGGATATATCTGTTTATTTACTTTTGTGGTGTGATTCAAGAAGGGTTGAGTATCCCATTTAGAGGCATCACCTTCTTGAGTCTTAGTCTTTAGTTGCCATTGAAAATAGGTCCAATAGAAACAAGTGCTGTTAAGAATGCTTGGCTCATGTGTTGATCCTACTTTGATTTTCATGTATTTTTGTATCTATTTGTATCTTATGTAACCATTGTATATCTTTGATTCTTTTGTAAGTAAATTGTAATATTTGGTTTGGGGATAGTTCAACTTGTTCAAATTGTAATACTTTCATAATTGAACCACCCCTAAATAGATTGACAATTGCCAACCTTAGGCACTAGTCATAGTTGACTTCAGGAAAGGTGATGTCATCTCGGGAATAACTTACACTTTTGCATCTTTTATTTGCCTTAGCATCTTAGGCAAATTTCCCCATAACCCTTAACAAGTGAAAACAACTCTAGAACCATAGCGTTAAATCCAATCTATTAACTAGGTCTACCCCCTTGCTTCCCTAGGAGTAAGCCTAGAAAGGAAGAGTTCCAGTCAAGGTGACAGTGGACTGAGAACCTAGGCATGCCTCCCAAGGACACATAAGTAGGTGGACTTTCACTCACACCAAGTGTGTATTGGATGATAATATCCACTACAACATACAAATGATCATGACCCCCTTTGGTCATCAGTAACCCTATAAAATCCATGGAGATACTCCCCATGGATGGGATGGAACAAGAAGTGGTGTGATATAGCCCCAAGTTTCACAATGAGTAAACACAAAGTAGAACACATCACCACACCCTTTTACATATTTGAATACAATTGATTTCATTTGAGGCGGTAACAAAACCTCTAAATGGAGCCATGGTTTCCTACCCCAAAATGCTCATACACAAGAGAAGTGTGAGCTACTCATTATTACATGGACTCGTTCCTTGTAGGAATACATAGCTTCCAAAGATGGTAGAGTAGTTTTCCTACAATAGTTCTCTATCTATATACCATGGGTTAGCTTCTCATATACGTATTTAAAATCTTCATCGATGGCATATTGTTCTGCATATCTATCATGAAGGATAAAGTGTTCTTCAAAATAATAGAAGAACAATAGTAGGTCTAGAAAGCATATCTAGCTACCTTGTTACTTGTACCTTTTTGTACTTTATTACCAAATGAATTTTTTTGTAGGAAACCCATCCATTTGTAGTGTCAGGATTGTTGTAGTTTGGTCTGTGCTTAGAGATATTGTAAGGGATGGTGATCACGTATCATGAATTTTTCTTCCCTAACAAGTAGTGCTTCTCCTTTTCTTTACGCTTGACTAATGCATCTTTATCATGTGTAGGATAGTTAACGACAACTTGGTTAAAATTTTAGAGTGGTAACAGATGGGCTTACGATATTGCATCAATCTGCCATGAAGTATACATTGGCTTGTCTCGATCTCAAAGGCTGACTGAAGATTCATCATTGATAATACTGGTGCAGTACTCATCTTCACCTTCAAAATGTTGAAATCCTTTTTTTTCTTTACTTCCCACTGAAAAGTGTTCTACACACTGGTTAGAACGTAAAGGAGCTATAAAGGAGAAGTGGGGAAATATTGAACCTCCTCCATCTTTGGTGCACCTAAGAAGCTTTGGAATTTGGTTACACTTTTGGCTCAGGCTTGAATTGCAATTACATCAATTTTGAAGGATCGATTTTAATTGTCCTCCTCCTACAATATGACCTAAGTACACAAGTGTAGTCTTGTAAATTCACATTTGGACAATTTTACAGACAACTTTTCCCTTTGCAAAGTATCAATACTTGCTTTACATTATCTTTGTCTTCATCCCAAGTCCATAAAATGGAATGTCTAAATATACAATCACAAAGTCATCTAGGAAAGGTCTGAGTACATCATTCATCACACATGAAAGTTGTCAGAGCATTACAAAGCCCAAGCGACATAACTAACCACTCCGACAATCTTTGTTTTGGTTTTAAAGCAATTTCAGCCATCTTGTTCTGCGTATTTGGTAGTATCACTGCGTAAATTAACTTAGGTAGAATGGCTTAACATTTTAATTGATCAAGTGAATCATCTATGTGAGGAAGAGGTTATCGATTTTTCACCATGATTTATTTAAGGCTCAGTAATCGACACATTAAGCCATGCCATCCTTCTTTAGCACCATCACAATCGGAACCACCAGGAGATGAACTGGGCATGATGACCCTTTGATCCAATAAACCTTGTACCTGCTTCTTGATCTCTGTCTGCTCCATAACTAACATCTTGTACATGCACACATTAGGAGGGAGAATCATGTTGAAGATGTATCTCATGGTGGATTTCCTATAGGAGATAATCCATCTGGTTCCACAGAAAAAATGTCATCATACTTAGAAACAATATCAATTAATTCTTTTTATGAGATGGATCACCGCACCTTGGAAAGCGTTGGATGTCCAGACATCTTTCTCTCAAATGACCATGAGTACATATCTCTCTTATTAGTGGTTATGAGTATTTCATTTTGTCCTACACTAAAAGTGTTGTATTTACCCTCATGTTGTGATCTCTAACAATGTCATTCCACTCCCCTTAGTAAGGTGGTATTTTTTCTCATGATGAAAAGAGACTGCTTTTCTATCATAAATAAAAGGACTTTAACCTTATATCAAGTGGTACAACATTCAAATCTACTTCATCAATCAGCTTTGAAGAAATACCAAAATATGACCCTACATTGTTTGGTGACATTAGATTTTTCTTCATCACACTTAACCAAGAGGATAGGGCTTGAATGATGGTTTCATTTCAAGACCCATCTTCTTGACAAATTATTCAGATACTAAGTTTACTTGAGACCCAAATCGATAGTATTATTATCTGTATTAGTGTGTTTAGATACAAATTTTATGTGAAATAACTCATTCCTCTCTTATTCATCAACATGATATTCCTTATTGGAACTTGAACTAGCATGAAGGAATCTTTACCTTGTAATCCAACCACTGTGATATTTCCTCATGTATCACGAATCAGAACCAAGATCTTGTTGCTTTGTAGCAATCATTTTTGTCTTCCCTTTTCCACCAAACTATTTCGGTTTCTTTTCTAGATGCATTTTCCATGATGTTCTTCATAGTGACCGCTTTTCTTAAAATGAGTGAAAAATGGCTTTCCTCCTTTCCCTCGTCCTCGGCGGTTTTTTTTCCTTCCTTTTAAACGTCTTAAAATTTTTATGTGGGAGATTGAAGGTTTCTTTGTGGGATCTCCTTGAACATGCTTTCCCCTGTTCTCAAAGTGAGTGGCTTGTTGTAATGCAAATATAATAATATGTTTTAAGAGTTGAGGGCATTATAAATTTGTTTTCATAACTAACTCATCGATCATCTCGAATCATCTCTCGAAATGATTCATTCTCTTCTTGCCCATAGTGTTTCTGACTTCTACCAGGTTCTAAATAGCCACAGTTTTATATATTATGACTCTTGAAGTTCGCCGGACATTCATTGGTTGAGGAATTACGTGGATCCACCTCATACATACTATTTCCAAGTTCCTTATCCACGATGGAATACCATCCATCGTCTGATCCCATGACGGGACTTACTCTGCTTCTCCTATATCAATTGTGGAGGAATTCAACGAACTGACTCCAGCAGCTGCTCCACTCTTTATTATCTATGCATGGACCACCAGTTATAAACTTCGAAGTCTAATCCCACCCACATAATCACAGCCATCAGATAAATGCGATCTCTACCATGCCATCCCAGATCCTCAAAGTCTTGAGTCATTCGCAAACCACATTCTAGGTGGACGTATCAAGACTGACACGTAAGGAGAGTCAGGGTGACACATATTATGTCCCAATGGGCTATGGGGCCAAGTGATACACACAAATCAGTGCTGTGGCATGTCAAGCTGGGATTTCGTCCATTAGATAAGCGTCCATCACCCAGGATAATAGCTTCTAACATTCCTTAAGATATCACATTCGATATCGACCATGAATTCTGGATCATCTTTTGATGACTAAGGTTAGTTGTATTCAGTGTCAGCCTTGAAGAAATTACGGTATGAATTACATTAGCACAAAGGTTTGCGTTAAATGGACCCAATTTAATATATAATGTATGATTTTAATATATTTGAGAGTAATACTATTCTATATGGATAATTTGTAATCATGCCATTTTGGTGGTGTAATGGGCGATCCATAACTCCTCCATTGTGAGTTATGACCTTACGAAGTTGAGGACCCTCATATGATTTGCTTGAAACCCCAAAAGGTCAAAGAAGTCAAAAGAGCTTTGCAAGAAATTATTATTTAAATGATAAAGTATGTTGACAAAGTCGAAGGATTATTTAAATAATAAAAGTGAAGTGACAAATCCAAAGAAATTATTTAAATGATAAAGTGAGGTAACTTAAAAGTCAAGGAGGAATTTAAATGATAAAAGTAATGGAGAACTTTCTAATTATGAAACGTCGTTAACCCTACAAATGAGGAAAATAAGTTAAATTGGTATAAATACTCAAATTCTAACCTTACAATATCTACTACAAACAAATATTCAGAAAGAACAAAAATATAAATGGCAAATACAAACATTACAAATTTTCCGGAAACCCAAACGATAACATATTCCTATATTCATTCCTTGTATTACAGTATTTACAATACAATATACATATAAGGAATGACATCAAAATTTCTTAGTAGACCTGGATTAGTCCAAAACCTAATTCCTTAGCAAAGAAAACCATCGACAAAACCATGTGCGAAAAATACCTAAATACATGACACGTTTCACGAGGCAAGTGACATGTTTCCCAAGGAAGGTGACATGTTTCTCGAGTATAGAGCCACTACTATAAGTGCAAATAATACTGTAACGTCTCCCGCATTTCCTTTTTCCTTGGGGTTACAGGGTTACATGATCAACAATCCAGAGCAACAATGTACAGATCCCTCTACACCAAGAGAACTACCGGTGCTTTCCAGTTTTGTTAATGAGTCACATTCTTCAAGTACCTTCATCAATGATACTTTCTTTTCTTCAATCAGCAATATATCTGAAGTGATATTGAACATCAATGTGCTTTGTCTTTCCAGTGTCAGCTGGTTTCTTCGCCATAAAAATTGCACTTTAGCTGTCACAATCTATCCTTACAACTTGTTTTACCAACCCAATACCCAGACACAATCTTTGTAACCATACTTCTTTATTGCATTGGCTGCCATGTATTTAACTTCCTGTAATTAAAAGTGCCACTACAACCTGTCTTTTGCTCATCAACTTATTGCTCATAATAGGAGTTAAACATACTGCTTGTAGATCTCCTGAAATCCAAATCAACTAATTTGCATCCACAATATATATCAACCATCTGTCCAATCTGCTCTTCCTTAGTACTTTAATCCCTGCTTCTTAATGCCCCACAAATACTTGAAAACCCTTTTATTGTTATTGATATAGCTACTGGTTTTGACATACTTACTCAAAACTACGCACTACATGTACAATGTGGTCGTATAAAGAACCATTGCATATCAAACACCAACTACACTTTCGCATATATGGTAGACATGTCCTCTCTTCTTCATATTATTTGGGGCCTCGATCGAGATAATTTTACAACAAAGAATTGAACCTTGACCAATTTACCTTCATGCATATTAAACCTCCACATATTGATTGAGCATATTTTCTATTATTTAGCCAGAGTTTCCTCTCTTTTCCGATCTCTTTTAATTTTCATTTTAAAAGTAAAATTTGAAAACACTGAGATCCTTCATGTCAAATTTAAGAGACAAAGTACGAGTTTCCACATCTGAATCAATCTCCTTGTTTTTACTATCAACAACATCATAGTATATAAGACCAATAAATCAAATGATCACCAATTTATTTAGAATACACATAGTGATCTTGTTTGCTTCTTGTGAAACCAAATTGTATAAGTATCAAATTTTGATACAACATCCTTAGATATTTATTCAACCATCTGAGGGACTTTTAAACACATGCAATCCTTCTTTCCCTTCACAACAGCCTTCTAGTTTGCTTCTTAAAGATTTCTTCTTCCATATCACCATGAAGGAATGTAGCACTTCACATCTATTGTTCTCATTAAAAATCCGATGCAAACCGGATAACAAAAATCTTATGGAAGTTAACTTGGCGGGAGAAAAAATCTTCACTAAATAAATTCTCAACACAGGAATACCTTTTGCTATGAGCTTTCATGTTCTCCTTTTCCTTCTGCATTCAACTATTTTTAAATACCCATTTTCTAAAATGGGATTTCTTCCAGTAGAAAAAATCCACTAGATCCCAAACCTCATTTTTGTCAGATGCATTTCTTCATACCCATGGCCTTACAGAATTTCCATCCTCAGATCCTGCCTCCCTGAAGCATGAGTTCTAGGATCATCTCAGTAATAGACAAAGAAAAATTTGAATGGAAATAGGATGGAGTATACTGCTTCACCTAAGCCTTCTTCTCAGTGATCTCCTCAATGCTGGGTATGAGGTTCTTCTTATAGATTCATGTTCTTTTGCAGTCGATTCATCATCTTCGATGAAACTCACTTCTCTGGTTCTTCCATGAAGTAGGAGTTCATGTTTAACATCCTTCATTTCTCCAAATACCATATCTTGGCTATACACCTTCTTGGTTTGGTTCAAGCTTATAAACTTTGAGACCATCTTCATAATAAGATACAATTTTAAGCCTTCCATCGTACTCTAGTTTCCTTTGGAACTTGAACATGTCATCATAAATGCCTTAAGATGTGAGAGAAGGGATCACCTGTCCCGCCACCTCTTGGCAATGGAATCTTGTCATCCAACTCGATGGGGAATCGTGATGAATGCTGTCATTTTCCATGCCTCTCTACCACTCTAATTCCTTTCAACAGCACACTGGGCATGCCTTGTTTTCCATCAAAATCATGTTTATATTTTCTGCAACTCCATTCTTCTGGGGTGTATATGGAGTAGTCTTCTACTGTCACGCCTTCTTACAGAATTCTCCAATTCATTCCGAACTCTTAGCTGCCTACCTGTCTCATCCTTAATTCTTTTATCCGTTTGATTCTCAACAAGATCCTTAAAGCTCTTCGACATATCCAAGGAACTTCAGATTTCTTCTTGAAATATATCCAAGTTTTCTGAAGTCATCTATAAATGAGATACGATTACATAAATTTTTCCAATGATGGGACCAACACAGGTCCAAAAACATCACTCTGAACTAGCTTTAAAATTCCTTTTGCCCTCATTACACCAGAAGGGAATCTTACCCGTTTTTTCTTCCCATATACATAATGTTAATAGAAATCAAAATCCGGAGAGAAGTTAGACCTTCTTCATACCTTTACCATGTAGTATTAAAAGACCCTTCTCTCCGATATACTCCATTCTTTGATGCCACAGCATAACCATTTCTCCAAAGACTGTAGGAGTACTTTCTTCTTCAAATCCAATATAGGAACAATGAATTCTTCCACCATCACTAATAGTGCTTCCTTGTGGATTATATAGAATTCCAAACTGAACTCCCTTAAACAATACCATTGCTCCTCGAAACATCCTGCCAGTTCCCTTTTCAAATATTGTTTTACCCCATCACCTAAAACTTTGCTTATAGAAATCAATTACTTATTACATACACAGGATCATGAACACCAGACAGATGTTCTAATCCAGCTGCATCTATGAACTCAACTTGACCCTTCCCTCTTCCTATGGATGCGGTTGTCAGATCATTACCTAAAAACATTACCTCCTATCATACCTTTCAT
Source organism: Picea sitchensis (assembly GCA_010110895.2). NCBI lineage: Eukaryota > Viridiplantae > Streptophyta > Pinopsida > Pinales > Pinaceae > Picea > Picea sitchensis. The sequence continues at coordinate 3,612 of SNQJ01S0106212.1, read as the reverse complement.
ATTCATAGAATCACTCCCTATGGGGATTCATATTAAAGGATGCACTTGAGTCAACTATTCATGCCTCATGATCTACATGTGTGCTTGAAGAGTCCAAATAAATATCCCCTCCTTCCTTCATGGGTCTTTCTTCTGTAGAAGGAGCTTCCATAGATCCCTTATTTTTATGAATTTTGGATCTACATTGCTTCTTGTAGTGCCTTCTTTCCACATCTCCAACACCTTAGAAAAATTTCCGGAGATTTAGATCTTACCTTAGAATTATATTTCCCACTTGAGAAATTAGATCTGGCTTCTTTCTTGGAACTTTCTCCCAGAAAGTAATGCGTCTGGCCTTATGTCCTTCCATATTCTTTCGTCTCATCTCTATTGACAACAAGGATGGGGCCTTCTTCAAACTTCAAAGAAGTTGTAGCCACTACCCTATGGCCCATTACCTTGGGACTATCTCACGAGTCTGGTTAAAACACAACAAACTGATACATTTATCTTCATCTGAAATTTGTCTCAGCAGAATACTAACTGACTACTACTGAAAGTATTAGAAGGTGTTTGAAATGCTCTGCCACAAGGTCTCATCTCTCATCCTCAAGTTATACAACTATTTCTCATGAATAGTTTATTTACTAGGGATTTATATTGATACAACTTCCCCAATTTTTTTCCATAAATCCTTGGCTGTAGCTTCTCGGCATTCAATAATATTGGTGGAGACCTGATCAGTTGTTCTCTGCCTTCGATCAACTTTTTCCAAATTATCTTCTGTAGAAGTTCCTGTAGGTGTTGTATCTGGATCTACCGTGATCCTTTGATCCCTATCCACCAAAAGATCTTCCATCTTGAGCACAACATCTCAAAAAATTTCACATTAAACTTGTCGATCTTCATCTTTGAATTGCTTGCCATTTCACTTTCACCTAGAAAAACAAACACAGAATCTCCTCTGTAACAAGGCTTGTCCAGTCCCGAGCTGACCCTCCAACTTCCACAAAGAGGCGTCCCTTGGAAGCCAATGGCTAGATACCAAATTTAAATTCTAACCTTGTACAATATCTACTGCAAACAGATATTCAGAAAAGAATAGAAAAAGATACAATAGCAAATACTCCGACATTACACAGATTTTTTTTCCTGGAGGCAAACTAGGAAAATAGCATGTCTATATTCATTCTTGTAATTACATTGTTCGACAATACAATATACATATAGGAACTAGAAAAATCCAAAACCCTATTCAGCTGACAGTTAGATGAAATATAATTCCTTAGCAAACAAAACCATCAGCAAAATAGCCTTGAAAAACCATGTGGGCATTTCCTGAGGTAAATTTTTTTTATCTAGACTGCTACCCCTCCCTCTTGCCACCCCTCTATGCTTAGAAGTTCTGGTATTCAGAGAAGATGGAGAGTATAAATAAGAGACTAGGCTCTCTCATTTCACATCACACCTGAAATGTGAATATCCTGGTGATTGAGGTAACCAGGATATCTATTAATTCCAGAGATGTGAAGAAAGAAGGCCAGAAATTCAGGGAGGGACAAATTCCTTTTGATGGTACTTTCAAGGTAACTATTCTGGTCATCTTCCTGTGTTTTTTTCTAATGGATTCAGATCAATGAGAATTGATGAGCTATTGAAACATATCCAGAAATATCATGGTAAAAAAATTAAGCTTATGGGTCATTGATTTTTGGTTACATAGGTAAAATAAGTTTGTCGATCCTAAACTAGTCTAAAACAGGTGTTTCAAGTGAAATATAGCCTATTTCATGCTCCCAAATTCAAGTAAGATAAAATGTGATGGTTAGAGTAAGTCCTGTTTTGTGTAACATTTTCAGATATATTAAAAAGTCAGTCAGAGTACACTCCCCAGATCAGCTCTCTGAATAATAGAATTTAACCGGGTATGCCATTTTTCCTGCTTTTTTTTTAGATGTTCCAAGTAGTGACACCTGAGGGAATTGCATAAAACAAACTAATACATTATTTGTGGTTTGGGGATATTTATTCATTATGGAATTACATGATTATGATTCTTTCAAATTAGGTTGTTATTAATCCAAGAGCTAGTCATATTGAGATAAAAGTTGATGAATAATGTCAATCCTTCAGTAAATTTAAGGAAAGTTTGTAGGTATGTGATCATATAAACTGGGTCTATTAAAGAGCTACAAATCATGTTTGGATAATGATATTGATGAGGGATTTTGGTTGGTACATGTTGGGTACATGGTTGAGACAAAGTAGTTGATGAGTTGCTTTTATGTATATAGTTGATGATGGTGTAGTACATATTGATGATCATAGTTGATGAGTAGTTGACTTGTGTGGTACACTTGGTATGTTTGGATGCCTTGTTTATAGGTACATATTGAATTCTAGTTTTTGGTGTTGGTGCATGGTTGATACTTGTTTATGGTACAATATGATTACAGTTGAGTAGGTTGTGCATGAACAGGTTTGTGTGTACAGGTTACACAATGGTATATCCTCATAGTAGGTAATTAATGACAGTGATTCCATCATTCTAGCCTACTTGAAGTTGGATGGGGCAAAGACAAGTGGTTGCAGCCACCTTCCAGTTGTAGCAGAGAACATAGGGGGTTGTAGCCTCCTTCTGGGTTGTAGCCATAGAATGAGTTGGATCTTCCTTCAGGTTAGCCCTAAGAAACAAGAGAGTTGGAGCTTCCTTCAGATTCATAGAATTTGGAAAATACAAAGAGATTATTATGCTCAATGAATGTAATTCTTCAAGTTTATATGAAAAAAGCATTCTGTGGTTTTCTCCCCTTTGGTTTTCCATAAAAACACTGGTGTATATGTATGTGCATGATTGTTCATTTGTTCATTGCTTATTTTCTGTGCAGTTATTGGATAATTCTACATTATTCTTACTTGGATTATATGGATTCCAAAAGATTAATTACTCTATTATTGATTCTTATCTCAATGATCCAACAATTGGTATCTGTGGGTTCCTTCAGAAATCAGTTTAACCACTTGAAAGGTAGATCATGGAGAACAACAACTTGTATAAAATGGAATACCCGGTTCAATGGACAAAAGTATGCAAGTTTAACCACTGAAAGGTAGATCATGGAGAGCAACAACTTGTATAAAAATGGAATACCACAGTTCAATGGACAAAAGTATGCATTTTGGAGCATAAGGATGAAAACATATATACAGGCAAAGGGATTTGAAATTTGGCAAGCAATTGTAGATGGATACACAACGCCAACAATTCTGCCAACAAATGACAAAGCAATGAAACTCGGTTAGAATAATTCCAAAGCCAAAAATGCACTTCTGAATGGTCTTAGTGAAGCGATATTCACCAAAGTTGCACATTGTAAATCCGCTAAAGAGATTTGGGACAAACTTCAAAATATTTATGAAGGATATTCAAAATTCAAAGAAGTAAAGCTTCAATCTTACAGAGGTCAATTCGAACAACTTAAGATGAAGGAAGATGAGAATATTGCAGCTTACTTTTTACGAGTTGATGAAATAGTAAATGCAATCATAGGATTGAGAGAAGAAATCAATGAATTTGTAATTGTTCAAAAAGTACTAAGATCTCTTCCTATGAGATTTGATCCTAAGATATCA
>SNQJ01S0106211.1:53549-72282 GCA_010110895.2 Picea sitchensis | reverse complement strand
TTTAAAGTACACAATCCTCGTAGCATGAGTAATAATTTCCTAATATAGGTAGATATTTTTATTGAAACCTAATATTGTGTCTCACCCAATCTGCACTCGTGATCCATCATTAACTTGGCAAGCCAAATGATTTCCTAAAACAAGAAATGTTGAGATTAAGGCTTTCCAATGATTTGACACATGGTGTGTGGATTTTATCGGACATTTGATCGAGTCTATCAAGATAACAATAGAAATATATTTTTGATGAATGATTTGAAACCAAAAACTATTTTTGGAGAGAAAATTCCAAAGAGACTTTGTTGCAAGCGACTTGCCAAATAGGTGTAGATTCTTAATACCCCATCCTCCAATTTTTTTTTCCTTGCAAGTAGGTCCCAGTGAGGTTAGGCATTTCCCTTGTATTCCACACTTCTTTTCCAGAGACAATTTGAACAAATACTTTTAATATTCTCCAAGACATCCTTTGGAATGGATTTCATTGTTAGCCTGGTATAGATTCAACCATGAACTTAATTAAAAGTAATCTCCCCCTTAGAAATCCATCCAGAACACCAATGATGGATTCAACCTTCAATTCGAGTGATCGGACAATTCCAATCTGACTTTTTATATCCATTTGACTTGATGAAATAACCTAGATATTTTAAACCACCCTCCCAATTTTTGTGAGGAATGGAGAAAAGTCTAAGTAGCAAGCCGATTATATTTTCATCAGTCTCATACATATACATAGCCGATTTTTCTGTACTTATGACCATACCTTTTGTAGAAGTAAAAATATCAAGTATCCCCTTTAAAGCGTGACCCTACCATATAGTAACCAAACCAAAGAACAACATATCATCGATGAAGAGGATATGAGATATTTTCAAATGACCAACCATTTTGACACCACTGATGATTCCTTGTGAATGATCCTAGTGGAGTGCTCAACTCAACCCTTCTGTAACGAGTCTGAATAAATAAGGAGAAACAAGGTCTTCTTGCCATAGAGCCTTAGAAAATTGAAAAAATGGGGATGCTAAATCCTTTATTATAACCACAAAGTTGGTGGAGGTTACACAAGCCATCAACCATTTAACAAATTCATAGGAAAACCCTATATGAAATAATAACATATGAAGAAAAATCTACTACCCAAGACTCAGAAATATTATCTACATAAAGAATCAAAGCATTTTGTAACGCATCACCTCTTACATTTTCTTCTTGATTTTTCTCTTGTTGTCCATCTTTTTGTTTCTTTGGAGCTCTGTAGTCTTTCTTCAAATGTCATTTCTTCCCACAATTCCAACACTCTATCTTTTCCAATCTGTATTTGCATCTTCCCTTCCTAGAATTATCACGGTTCCCTAAGCCCTTTCCTCTATCTTTTTGTCTTCCCATGTTTTCCATGTTTAACACATTACCTGATGTCTCACTTGTTCTTTTCCATCGCATTTCCTCACTAAGGATAACACCAACAACATCATCAAATTTTAAAGTGTGTGAAATAGAGACAGAGTTACTTACAACCATAACCAAGCCGTTCCAACTTTCTGGCAATGAGCATAAGATTAGAAGAGACTCGACCTCATCATCAAAGTTCACTTTTATAGAAATTAGATGATTAGTAACCGTATTAAATTCATTTAAATGATATACAATAAACCCACCTTCTGACATCCTCATATTAAATAATATCTTCATTAAAAATACCTTATTGGACGTCAAGGTTTTTTCATACAGTTTAGCCAATGTGTCCATCATCTCCTTTGTTGTGTTTTCTTTCGAAATATTGAAAGCCACCGACGCTACCATGCTCAACCATATCGTTCCTAGTGCCTTTCTGTCAAGAACCTCCCATTCTTTGTCCTTCATATCCGTCGGCTTCTTTGCTATTCCACCCAATGGTAGGAATAGATATTTATGATATAAATAATATTCCATCCGCATCTTCCATAAATGGTAGTTTTGGTTGTTAAATTTTTCGACCCTAAAATTTCCATCTTCCGCCATTGCTCCCACTCAAACCAGTAACCCTCTTTTCCTGCAAGTTACCCTTCGCTTTGATACCAGTTGTTAGATAAACATGATCGTGGAGCAATAAAATAAAAATAAATGTGGAAATAAAACACAAAAGATACACAATACAATAGAGACACAGATATACGTGGTTCACCTAGTGTGGGCTACGTCCACCAAATAAATTTCCAGGTCCTTCCTTTTTATTATCCAACAAATGAAGGGATACAACCTTCAACACACCCGCTATAATTTCCTCTTCTCTCTCATAGTCTCCTCTCTCATAATACAGTATTCACATTGACACATAGCCGTAATACAATTCTCTCATCAAAGAGGGTTTCCTTCTAGGGAAAAAAACCCTAACATAACTTCTACCGTCAGATCTGCGACGTTATAATGAACGGTCTAAATTTACTATTAAATTACAATATAAATTTATAAGGAAAGTTTTCCTTCGGGGGCCTGCTTTCCCCCGGACCCCGCAGAGGGGGAAGCCCCCCCTACAACCTCCCCACATGGAGGGGTGTACAGTCTTCATTGGGTATAAACACAGCTGAAAACAAAGACCTCTGAATTAAGAATATAATCAAGCTCCACAACCAACACTAGGGAATTTTGTGTAAGGTCATGTAAGTGTTTTTTATGTTTAGGTACGCATTGGGGCATTTTATGTAATGGTGTACCGATGCGTTTTGACAATAAAAGCACCTAACAAAAAAAACACCCGCTACAACCTCTGCCTACCTAATTTTTTTTAGTTATATGGAACATCCATTAAAAACCTCCGCTAAAACCTTTGCAGCCAATAGAGCAGGTTGTAGCAGAGGTTTTTTTGAAAATTTTTCCAAATTTTGTAACACTAAAAACCTTCGCTAGAAGGTGTTCTCCTTGTAGTGTGAATCATTTTTCCCTCCGTATTGTTTTTATAAAATTACAAAAAGATGACTTGTTAAAGGATTGTTTCTAAGCCCTGCATACGTATTAAATTTGAGCTATTGGAAAAGTAATGCTAACTCTAAAATCTCAATTATTTCTTCCATTATCAGGAGAATTATTTGTTCCATCACGGCTTTAGTTTTGGGAATTGATTTATAAGATACCTTGTGTCAATGCAACACGAATGTACTTATAGGCTAAGTTCGATGGGGTTGCAACTTTATCAATTTGTAGGTGTTATCTAGATCAATATGTTCATGATGCAGATGCAAGGGTAACATCGCTAGTGATGTGTAAACCGTCGTGGATATTCCACTAGAACAATTTGTCACAACAAATATTAAAATACTATGAAATTTTAGTTTATGCAAATCACTTTCGTAGATCCCAGATTATTGATTACTATCTTATTGCTTGAAATTATGAAAATAAATGAAATATGAAAATGAAATAAATGAGCAAAATAACTCACCATCCATAAAAATTAACACAAAATATATCATAGGAAACCAAATATGGGAGAAAACCCATCTAGAAGGTGAGGCCTATTCTCTTATCTCATTTCTTCAAATGTAAATACAAAGAAAGAGGCACTCACTATGGAGTTTCCTCTAGGATGTAAATGTAAATGAAAACCTATGCTACAAAATATCTCCTCCTCTATTATTCTCTCAAAATACCACTCCTAGATGATCTACTCAACTATGGAACAAATACAATGCTAAATAATGGAACCTCTTTCTCCTCCTAGCGGCCTGGTACTTAACATATCCCAATAGTTGTATAGGGTTAGGGTTTTGACTTCCTCAACCCTCAATTAGTGATCAAGTTTGGACCTTCTAGAATCTTCTTGAAATTACATAGCCCCATGTGTGTGATTAATGGGGGGCGATGTGGCATCCACACGTACCATGGTGGTAAAAAAGGTAGGTCAACTTGTGGGAGGCATAACTTTTGCATACGAGCTCCAGTTGAGGTGATTTTTACATTGTTGGAAAGGTATCATAGTGTAGAACCATGTCGAGGGTGTGTGCAAGTTACAAACATTGTAACCCCCAAAAAATTTGTTTAATGCATCAAATGGATCTGGGAGGTTCTGAACCCCAATTTTCCAAACTGGGACTTATCACTAAAATGGACATGCATGTCAGTTCCTCCAATTTTTTCCACACAAAAAGTACCAAGATATATGAAAAAGTATATGATGATAAAATCCAGATCATACCTCCCCATTTAGAGAGCATTATTTTTCCCAAAATATTTACTAAATGAGGTGAGGAAATATTTCCTCTACCTTCTCCTTGGAGTACCATTTTGTTTTTCCTATAAGTTGTCCTTTCAACACAATTTACCAAAGGTCAAGTTTCCCCTATCTTGTAGTTCCAATCCTCCTCTACAAAACTGTGTCTTCTATCAACTCTACATGAGCATCTGGTGCTAAGTCCTCTATGGTAGGTAGGACCTTCTCCTCCTCCTGATCCAACATGGACAACCCATAGAGTTCCAAATTTTCCACATTCACTACTGAGTAAATGCTCATGTATGGGGGTAGAATGAGTATGTATGCATTATCTTCCACCTTCTCCAATACCTAAAAAGGGCCATATTGTAGAGACTTTTCCTTGTTCAACTATATGATCCGAGATCTTTTCATTGATGACATTACATGAATTAAATTAAGAGCATGAATTTAAAATATTATGTGCAAGATAATGAAAGAGGACATATTTATGGAGAAAAGAGGAGAAGAATATCAAGAACACAAGACATGATAACGAAGTTTGTCCAACATGGGCTACGTCTCTGGGCCCTACTTCAAAGTGGAGAGGCTTTATATTATTCTCAATAATAAAATTGGCATAAATACATCATTATACCTCAAGTCTGCAAATGACCTTCAAATACGTTGCCCAGATGAAGAACCAGAAATCACTGATGGACTTGCGGTGAGGAGTAGTGAAAAATAGACTGTAAATTCTTCTCAAATGGAAACATTCACCTCTAGGCCTTTGTTGGGCTCTCTTCCTCATAAATCCTTCCACAACCTGCAATTAATGCTTTGTCTCTGCATAAATGTGTGTTCATGTACGACCTTTGTGATCAGACCCCCCCTTCTCTCCTAAGGGCTATGCGACCTCCCGATCAAGGATCTTCAACTCTGAGATGAATTGGCTCTTTGAGACCTTAATGGTCTCACTTGCGAATTAACACAGGTCCTCTCAATCCTCCGATGTAGGTTTTATGGCACTCGCGACCTCTTTCCACAACTACTAAACTCTCATGTTTTAGGTACTAGCTCTTTTCTCATTAGCCCCTTGTCACATGTGACCTCGGGCTAGGTCCTTATGTAAACGCACGATTGCGGGCGCACCAAGAGTGGTTTGGGATCAACCGATTTTCTCCCCGCAATTTACTTCCAGTTGCCACGTACCTCTTCACCAATACTATGGGTTCGATTGCGGCCTGTTATCACCCTGTAATTTCCCAGGCTGAGGAGAAGATCAGCAGGAGTAACCACAAAACCGCTTCGAGTCTTGGATCTAGCCCTCCAAGACTTAGAGAGGGATCTCTCTCTCTAATATAAATTTGTTGGAAATAAGATATTAGGCTAGTTATGCAGAATAGGTTATGTTCTTGGAGTTTTATGTAGATTGGCTGGAAAAGGTTTCACGCTTCCATTGGGCTATGGGGTCTGTTCATAAAGATAGAGATCAAAGAACAATTTATAAGAAGTATTTCACAGGGCGAGATAATGCAACTATTGGATTCTTTGGGAATAAGCAATGGATTAGCAGAAAAGGTGAGATTATCAATCACAGTGATAACAAAGACAGATACACATTCAATGACGAGGGAAAAACTTCACCAATAGCTAACATGCAGAAATCCTGTGAAACATTTCTTTATATTTTTGGAAAATCTCTTGATATAAGTTACAGAGCTCACAACTTGCTTGGGCGTGAGATCAACCCCCTTTTACATTAAAATCATATGAATAAATAGGAGAGATCTCCCAACAAGTTTCGGAAGTCGGATTCAACCACCTCAGCGAAAAATAGTCACAAATCTTCAAAAATCTTGAACTGTCCGCCATGAAAGACAGGTCGGTTTGTTGCGAAAAAGAGGTCCACTTAGACATCTGTTTATATTTAATTATGAGACCTGGGAAAAAAATGAAGTATTTTGTTGTATAAGGGCATGTTCTGGACAAAAACCTCCTTCGGTTTTGCCAAATTCTCCTCCAGCTCGCTGTAACAGCGCCCATAAAATCAGGACTGTAACATGAAAACCAAAAATCTGAAAAATGAGGCTGAAATAAATATTCGATTCTTCCAACTGGTGGCACCTGTGAAAAAACTGAGAGAGGTTTTTGTTCTTTATCCCATGATTAACAAAAACCTCTTTCTGTTTCTAAAATTTCATCTTATTTTTCCCATAATCCGCTTCGCAAGAAAATGTGTCAAAACTAGAAAAACAATGGTTTTGTGAAAAATGGGGAGGGCAGTTTTGGAGAGGTAAGTGGTATTCCGAACCCCCCCTGAGGTAGTAAGTGGTATTGGGAGGGGGGGGCGGGGGGTCCGAAATCACCTGGAGTTGACAAGTGTCCCTCCCAATACCACTATTCCGGACCCCCCCCTCCGTTAAAGTTTGAAAAGCACGGGGGGGGTCTGGAATTGTTTATGTCCGTGGATTTGTTTTATTTGGGGATAAGTGCATAAGGTGCACTCTATGTTTTTAATTTATTTGTTTTTTGATTTTTTTTNNNNTTTTATTTATTAAATTTTAATTTGTTTTAATGTTTTGTTTTTTTATATATTTTTGTATTTACGTTTTATTTTGTTTTTGTATTTACGTTTTGTTTTTAATGCATGTTTTTATTATATTGTATTTTGTTTGTTTTTGCATCATGTTTTATTTAATATATATATTAGCTTATATGTTTATTATTTTATAAGTTTTATTGTTAATATTATTATATTGTTTATTTTATTTTATTTTTATTCTAACAAACTAACCTAATTATTAACTAACAACTAACTTAATTATTAATTAATTAATTGATTATTTTATTTTTTTAAGTAAAAGAGGCAGTACCTGTTATATTGCTATGATCAAAGATACAAAAGTGATGCCAGCTGTCCCACCTGAGCAGGAAACCGGGACAACTGAGCATCCATGTCCAGGTGTCACACCATGTGCATAGATGGCAAAATTTACAAAACTAACAGTGCTATGTCCCGCCCAAAGGAAACCGGGACTGATAATCACAGCCTGAGGGCTGGTTATTCTAACTACGACTATGATAGTATAATATCTAGCCTGAAAACTATAGCAAGAAAACCAGAGAAGAATTTTAACTATGGAACCTTGAAGCGGCGTCGCTGGAGCTAAGCCTCGGAGTGCCTCCATCGTGCAGGAAACGTGTATGTGCGCGCACAGGTCGGGCATTGTTTTTTGGACGTTGCTCGGGAGTGCGCCGCAAAAAACATATCAAGCCTCTGGTCGATTTGTGCCAAGCGGAAGATTTGATCTTCCATTTTGCCTCTGATGTCGAAAATCAGGTTGAGGAGATCCCAATTTGCAGCGGGTGGCTGCTCCTGACTGTAGCTGACCGCGTTCTCCTCGTTGGCGCCCTCGGCCTCCTCCTTTGGCTGGTGTTGCTGACGTTCCTGCCCTGCGTCCTCCGTTGCTTTGGTGGCTTCAGGAGGGACCTCCTCGACCACGTAGCAGGGGGTGTAGGGCCATTCCTCGATGACTGCCGAGGGGTCGGGTCCCTTACTGACAGGTTGATAACTAACAGGGGAGCCATGGCTAATGCGAGAGTTCCAATTCTTCGGAATTGTGAATGGATTGTGCTCGGGAGGGCTGGGCGGGCCGTTCGGCGGTATGACTTCCTCGATGAACACCGGTGGTGGCGCTCTCAGCTTGAGCTTGCGACGCCGAGTGGCAATTGCCAAAGNTAGGGCCATTCCTCGATGACTGCCGAGGGGTCGGGTCCCTTACTGACAGGTTGATAACTAACAGGGGAGCCATGGCTAATGCGAGAGTTCCAATTCTTCGGAATTGTGAATGGATTGTGCTCGGGAGGGCTGGGCGGGCCGTTTGGCGGTATGACTTCCTCGATGAACACCGGTGGTGGCGCTCTCAGCTTGAGCTTGCGACGTCGGGTGGCAATTGCCAAAGCTCGTTCAAAGTTTGCCTTTCGCTTGCGTCTGGATTCTGCAGCGTACCAGGCTGCCCCTCGCCTCGGTCGCCCACGAATTCGTGGCATGACTGGTTCTCTGCCGAGAATTCTGATGCTTGTATCGGTCAAGGTGTTGCTGAAGGGGGGCGGAGTTGCCAAGTGCAGCCCCTGCTCCGAGGATACTACAGTAAAGATTCTGCAGCGCTGATTTACCTGAGAAAGGGAAGCTTCCCGGAGAAACAAACCGCTGGCTGGCATAATTCGAATGACGAGCTCCAGTATCAAAACCGTGGATATAACCTCGGCATTAAAACGCATCATTATTCCACTCTGGTTAGTGCGCTGGGCGAATGTACCTTGCGCTCGCGCGAGAGTACTGCTCGGGAGGGATCGCCTGTGCGCCTTCATGGGAAATAATGGCTGGTTTGGGGTGGGCCGGTGGGATCATTTACTCCTCGGCCTCTGTCGTTTCCACCTGGCCCGATTGCGCCACCTAGCACCCCATCCGGGGATTAATTAATTGATTATTAACTAGTCTGGCATATTTTAATTAATCTAAAATTATTAATTGATCTAATTAAATTATTTGATGGCTAACATTATTAACTTATTGTTCTTTTTAGCCTAAGTTTGTTTATTCATGGAGGGGAGGCGGGCGAGAAGTAGACAACGGGACAAATGGGCAAAGGGAGTGAGTGGCGCAACGGTGGATGAAGGATGCAACAGGGTGATGGAGGATCAGGCAAAATGAATGGAGGGGAAAGAGGAAACAACCGCAAGACCAGCAAGACAGATGTCTTCATCACAGGGGCAACGCCAAATAACAACTGAAGAATCGAGTTACCTATGATTATAGGACCCTAACATAGGCTCCACCTGGGGATGGAAACTCTTTCAAGAGGTGTCAAGAATCTCAAACCTCTGAACATGCAGACCGATGTTTTATCCATTGGGCTAATCCCAAAATCTTATTCTACAACCTGTACCTGTTTTGATCTTGCAACTGAAACCAAATTAAAATGAACGCTGCTAAAAAAAAGAGATGCTCAGAATGCTGAGCTTATTCACTTTTTCCTACCTACCCTATGCTACTGATAATTTTATCGTTCTAAATGATACAATAATGCCAATGCAGCTAGTCAAACAACTTCTCTAACAACTCTCCTCTTTCAATGTTTTCAAACAATATAAAAAATAGAACTTGCATAGGCATCATGAAATGCTTTCCATCCTCGTTTTCATTACAAAGAGCTTGATAAACATGACAGATAACATAAATGTTGAGAATGCATTGTGACTTTGTGATGAACAATTTCTCCATATAAATAACCACTGGATCAAGATAGACTTGACCTATGATTGGATATTCAAATTTAACCAACTCAACTTCATGATTTGATGTTGTAGTTGTGTTATTTGCATCCTCATGCACTTCCTGACATGGTTGAAACTTTTTTGGTGGGTTCTAAAATGATGCTTATGCTGAACACACCCCTATAGCTGATTGTCTGATCATATCAATATCATAACTGTTTTTGAAATCATTGGGGGTAACTAAAAACTGACTTTGAAAACACACATTATCCATAATATCAGCTATAGGGTCATAAAATGTTTTAGATAATGGTGGAATTGGCTCTACTGGTGCTTCATGGCTTACACTGTGACTTTCAACTAGGATCTGACCAAGATTTCCCCTCAAAATTTGAAATGAATTAAAGCACAGAGGCAATGAATCAAGATGGATCATCTTATCACCTGTTTCGGGTTTCATGACTTCATCTGAGGTTTGGCCTTCAAAAAGGCTCAAGGGTTGCACCTCTGGATCAACTTCCATGTCATCCTTGTCCTCTTCAACTGATGCATTAGAACATTCCTCTTTCTTACCGTTTACAATCTATTGGCAATGTTTTCTCAGGAGTGAGGAAAAACATAGGGGCAGGCAGTTTGCATTTTCTTGAAAATTTTCTGCATCTTCCTCTTTCCAATCATATGTTGTTAACTTCTTTGAAAAATCCACACCTATTTCAGCCTCGTTATCATCATCATACTGATCACACTTGGGTAAATCATCCATGGATGAAATTCCATTGAACATGCATATCATGTCAGGAGAATTTTCCACCACCCTCTGATTTTGAACTTCATCTTCGACTGTATGGTGAATGGAATACATGAAAGAATCATTATCCAAACCATGGTACCAAGGGTGAGCTGCAAAATGTTTGGAAACAATGACCCTTTCTTTATCTGAAGTCAATGGAACATGATATCTTTGTATAGGAAGCTCATATTTCCTGCTGATCCTCTGCATCATCTCTTCCATGGCACTGGCCAAAATGTCTAGTTTAGCTTCTGATGACTTCATCTGCTCCTTTTCTTTGTTCTTTACCTTTGACCTTTTGATCAGCAAGTTGGCCTCCACATCAACTGCAATGTTCTGCATTTCTTCAAGTGTTGCAGTGTTCCTTTCTCTCAATTGGAATGCCATCTCGGGATAAAAGGATTCTGGGTAATGCAAATGAGTTGATCCTGGGGGTGGCCTTATATCAGCAAGCATTGCATGATATACCTTATTGAACCTTGTTGAAAATTGTTGTACTATTTCCCCTGGTTGTCTTTTTAAATGGTCATACTCTTCAAGGATGAGAAAGACATTTCTCATGATCACCCATCGATCTAGAAAAAACTTGCACAAATTGATGGAAATTGTTAATGCTTGCAGTTGGGAGATTTTTAAACCAGTTCTTAACTTTACCTTGCAAAGACAGGGAAAAAATCCTTATATATACATCGTCAACTTCAACCTCATAAAGGTCAAGAAAATCTTCAAACCTCTGGATGTGTTTTTCAGCAGTAATATTGGCATTCTCTCCATCAAACCTGGGTGGATTATTGGTGTAATTTGCAGGGAAGTCATGGAGGATATGAGGCAAATCTAGGGGCTTGTATCTGTCTTGGATTTTGGAATGTACAGGAGGTGAAGCAAGAGGCTTACAACCATCCATAGCTTTAGCAAGAGTAGGAGATAAAGCAGGAGGTTTATGTCTCACTAGGACTTCTACAGGTGCATCTGGGATGTGCACAGGTGTATGAGTATGTACATAATCTACAATTGGGGATCTGATCTCTTGAGGCTCATCAATCGACAGGTGGTCAATGTAATCTTCAACAATATACTTTTGATCAAGTTTAGAATAAGACAAAACATAATTGCAGATAAAACCAAAGACGTCTTGAATGCAATTTGAGCTTGAGTACCTGGTCTTTCTAGACTGCTTGGCCATGCTTTAGGTTCTTCCTCCGGTGGAGTCTTTGAATTGGAATTGATTTGGAGATTGGATTCGTCAGGTGAATGATCTCATCCTTCTTGTGTCTGGTCATTGTCCACCATCAGTGATCAGATCTGGAACTTGAAGTGCACTATTGGAGAAAGTTCCCCAGTATGGTCGCCATTATGTTATCACCCTGTAATTTCACAGGCTGAGGAGAAGATCAACAAGGGTAACCACAAAACCGCTTCAAGTCTTGGATCTATCCCTTCAAGACTTAGAGAGGGATCTCTCTATCTGATATAACTTTGTTGGAAAGAAGATATTAGGCTAGTTATGCAGAATAGGTTATGTTCTTGGAGTTTTATGTAGATTGGCTGGAAAAGGTTTCACGCTTCCATTGGGCTATGGGGTCTGTTCATAAAGATAGAGATAAAATAACAGTTTATAAGAAGTCTTTTCACAGGGCGAGATAATGAAACTATTGGATTCATTGGGAATAAGCGATGGATTAGCATAAAAGGTGAGATTATCAATCACAGTAAAGAAACATTTAAGAATTTCTTCAGTATAACATCATAAGACAAACATTTAGATTTTTAAAAGTCAGAAAATAGGGTATGCAAAGATAAATCATGTAACTTTAAATCCTTTTAAAAAAGATCAGACAGACAACACAATGATAACTAAGATAGATACACATTCAACGATGAGGGAAAAACTTCACCAATAGCTAACATGCAGGAATCC
Source organism: Picea sitchensis (assembly GCA_010110895.2). NCBI lineage: Eukaryota > Viridiplantae > Streptophyta > Pinopsida > Pinales > Pinaceae > Picea > Picea sitchensis. The sequence continues at coordinate 60,129 of SNQJ01S0106211.1, read as the reverse complement.
TGTGAAACGTTTCTTTATATTTCTGGAAAGTCTCTTGATAGAAGTTACAGTGCTCATAGCTTGCTTGGGCATGAGATCAACCCCATTTTACATTAAAATCATATGAATAAATAGGAGAGATATCCCAACAAGTTTCTGAAGTCGGATTCAACCGCCTCAGCCAAAAATAGCCACAAATCCCCAAAAATCCTGGACTGTCCGCCATGAAAGACGAGTCGGTTTTTTGCGACAAAGAGGTCCACTCAGACATTTTTTTCTCTTTAATTATGACACTTGGGAAAAAACTGAAGGAGGTTATTGTATAAGGGCATGTTCTGGACAAAAACCTCCTTTAGTTTTTCAAAATTCTCCTCCAGCTCACCGTAACAACTCCCGCAAAATCGGGACTGTAACAGGAAAACCAAAAATCTGAAAAATGAAGCTGAAAGAAAGCTTCGATTCTCCCAACTGGTGGCACATGTGAAAAAACAGAGAGAGGTTTTTTTTCTTCGTTCCGTGATGAAAAAAATTATCTTTCGGTTTCTAAAATTTCATCTTATTTTTTCCATAATCTGCGTCGCAAGACAAGGTGTCAAAACTGGAAAAACAACGGTTTTGTGAAAAAAGGGGAGGGCGGTTTTGGAGAGGTAAGTGGTATTTCAGACCCCCCCTGAGGATCAGGCAAAATGGATGGAGGGGAAAAAGGAAACAACTGAGAGACCAACAAGACAGATGTCTTCGTCACAGGGGCAATGCCAAATAACAACTGAAGAATTGAGTTACCTATGATTATAGGACCCTAACACGACCCACCCTCAAAATTTTAACGTCCGTGAACTTTCTGGCCCCGCAATTGAGTGTGACCGTCAATATTAAAATCTTGATGGTGCTTCTAGACTGATGGTTGAGATCTGTCTCTTCTAAACCAACGATTCAGGTCTAATTCTCCCGAATTGGACGGTTGATATTTACTTCGGGTATTTACCCAGATTCCAGGGATTTATGCCACCTGTTATTCAGATCTGACAGTTCATATCTACTTTGGATGCTCCGACGCTTGAGATTTACTTCGGACAATCGAACGGTCCCAAATTACTTCGGGACTTCAAAACTTTGGCAAGTTCCCTCTCTTGCGTGTGCAAAACGCTAAGGCTTGTGCACCTTGACTTGATTGGACGACTGTTGATCCTCTGAATCGATGATCCAACGACCACTGTCGCTCTCCCTCCTGAGATTTCGACTCCCTATGACTTAGAATATTTTCTAAGTATCCAAAGGCCTTGGCCTTTGTTCCTCCTCCGAGTCTGTCTCTTTGACCTCGTTTTCACTTCTGGAAAGCGCTATTCCTTCTGAGTTTTCTCGTCTTCTTCTCTCTTGATCTCTTAAAGAGTAACTTCGACACTTAGTCGGAATTCGGATCTGTGCACTCCTTGAAACATATTCCTACGCAAGTTTGGGTTCTTGCGGACGACTGTGCATGCCTTGCAGCAGTCACTATGCACTCCTTGCAAACAAAAAGTTTACTCTATCTCTACTGAGCTTCTGAGTCGAAACAAACCCCGCCCATGCACTCCTTTTGGATTGTGTGCACACCTTGCACAGGCTTAACGAAGAGAAATGATTGAACTTATGCAAACATCTCACAATTTCATATGCTTGAAATTCATTCATTCATGAAAACAACAATAACAGGGAATTGCAAAACAATCACAACACCATGCATTGGATCATTTTTTCTCTGTTATGTTCATTCAAGATTAAAATGGCTACAGCTATGATCAAAACAACAACTAAAACTCAGAAATTTCCTACTAACTCGCAGCAGCCCCAATTGGGCATACAAAACCTCTATTTATCTCAGAGGGCTCTTAGGGTTCCCCCCGACTACTCGTCTTTCGAAAAAAAATAAAAAATCTAACTGCTATCTAAGTTCGGCTACATTCAATACTAGGAGTGAAACTCCCAGATCACTTGTGATCATTCATCTTCCAAGCGTTTGATCTTCTTCTGTTTTTCAATCAGCTCCAAAAGATTCGCAGTAAACTTCAGCGTTAAGATTCCAAAATGATTCCAAGGCGTTGATTTGTCCTGCCACGTGTGCTCGTTAACGATGCTCCTGCAGCATACTCCCCTGGACAAAAAATTATGAACTCTTATCCATGAGCTCCTACACCGAATTTCCATGCTTCTGGATATCATCTTCATTTTCCCAATTGGCATCTTCTATTGGGTGTCCCTTCCACTTGACCAGATATTCAAAATGGGTCTTTCTCCTGGTCTTCTTGCCAATCCTCTGATCAATGATCCTCTCCATCTATGGTTTTTCTGCTATAGGCATTTGTTTCTCCCACTGAATATTCTCTTGAAATTCAGATCCCTTTGAGTCATATTCCATGTAAGGGTACAGGTCTGAAACGTTGAATATGGGTGATATGCCCACATCATCTGAAAGCTCAATCTCATAGGCGTTTGCACCAAACTTTCTTAACATCGTACATGGCCCTATCTTCTTCATCTTCAACTTGTTATATGTTCCCCTAGAGAAACATTCTTTCCTAAGATGTGCCAAAACCTAATCTCCTATTTCAAATTGAAGTTCTCTACGATGTTGATCAACTTTGTGCTTGTACTCTTGGTTAGAGCTCTGCAACTGTCTTATGATCTGGTTATGGAGCTTCTGCATTTATGCAGCCAAATATTCTTCTCCAACGCTTATGATCTCACTATGTTCCAAGTCTCTCAACTCAGATACTCCCCTGGGTTGCATTCCATACAGTATTTGGAATGGGCTCTTTCCAGTGCTCATGTTGGGTGAGTCATTGTATGCAAATTCAGCTTGTGGCAGAATCTTATTCCACTGATTATGATGCTCAGTGACCAGACTCCTCAATAAGTTTCCCAAACTTTTGTTTACCACCTTCGTCTTCCCATTTGTCCGAGGGTGATAAGATGAGTTGAAGGACAAATATGTCCCCAACTTCTTCCACGATGTTCTCCAAAAATGACCAACAAATTTTGTGTCTCTGTCTGAGAAAATGCTCCTGGGTAGTCCATGAAGTCTCACAACTTCCTTGAAAAACAGATTTGCAACATGTGTTGCGCCACTAGTCTTCTGGAATGGGATAAAGTCTGTCATCTTTGAAAACCTATCCACCACCACAAATATGGAATCACATCCTCTTTGCATTCTTGGCAGTCCCAACACAAAATCCATGCTTATTGCATCTCAAGGCCTCTCTAGTATTGGCAATGGTTGATATAATCCAGTGTTCTATATTTTTCCTTTTGCATGTTGGCAGATTCTGCATCTATTCACAAACTTTATCACTTCTTTTCTCATACCTGGCCAATAGTATGAACTTCTCAACTGTGCAAATGTCTTATCATGGCTGAAATGTCCAGCCAATCCCCTACTATGCTTTTCCTTCAAAAGGTTATCCCTCATTGAGCATTTTGGTATGCACAATTGATTTCCCTTGAACAACAATCCCTCTTGAATCATATACTTTGTCCACTGGCTCTTGTCTCTTAGCACATGATTCACACATGCTTCGTATTCTTCCTTGAAATCTGGATCATCATTGTACATTTCCTTAAGGTATTCAAACCCTAAGGTCTTCACCTGAAACTCTTGCAGAATCAAACATCTCCTTCTCAATGCATCAACAACTTTGTTAGCATTCCCAACAATATGTTTTATGACAAAAGTAAAATTCTGCATAAATTCAATCCACTTTGCATGCCTCTGATTCAATTTTTCCTGTCTGGTTATGAATTGTAAAGCTTGGTTGTCACTATACAAGACAAATTCCTGTGGAACTAGGTAATGTCTCCATTTCTTCAAGGCATGCATTATGGAATACAACTCATTATCATATGTGGAGTATTTTCTCTTGGTCTCATTCAGATTCTCACTGAAATAGGCAACCGATCTATTATCCTAGCTCAAAACTGCTCCAATTGCAACTCCACTTGCATCACATCTCACTTGAAATGTCTTTCCAAAATTTGGTAAGATCAGAATTGGTCATTCTATTATTTTCTCCTTCAGTATATTGAAGCTCCTCTAGGCCTCCTCTTTCCATTTAAAATACTTGTGCTTCTTCTTCACTGTGTCCATCATTGGTGTACAAATTCCACTGAAATCTCTGATGAACTTCCTATAGAAACTTGCTAATCCATGGAAGCTTCTTACCTCAAACATACTCCTTGGTTATGGCCATTCTTTGATTACTTTCACCTTCTCTAGATCCATCTTCAGTTCATTTGAAGAGATCACAAAACCCAAGTAAATGAGTTATGTCTTCATAAAAGAGGACTTCTTCATATTTATCAACACCTTCTCATGTTGTAGTCTCCTCATCACTAGTGTCAGGTGTCTCAAATGCTCCTCTTTAGTACTGCTAAAGATCAATATATCGTCCATATACACAACCACAAACTTGCCAATGAAATCTTTCAGTATTTCATTCATCAACCTCATAAAAGTATTCGGGGCATTTGTTAAGCCAAATGGCATAACAAACCATTCATACAAACCTTCATTTGTCTTAAATGTTGTTTTCCATTCATCACCTTCTCTCATCCTTATCTGGTGATATCCATTTTTCAAATCTATCTTAGAAAATAAATTTGCTCCACTTAAACAATCCATTAAGTCATCCATTATTGGCAAAGGAAATCTATACCTGATGGTGATCTTGTTAATGGATTTTTATTCTATACACATTCTCCATCCTCCATCCTTCTTTGGACTCACCAGAGTTGGTACTGCACATGGACTCAAACTCTCTTTGACCAACACCTTGTCTAACAATTCTTGGACTTGGTTATTTACCTCCTCATTCTCTCGAGGTGTCAGTCTATATGCTTCTTTATTTGGAAGACATCGGGGGTCCTCCTTTTATAATTTTCCACCGACATCGGGGGTCCTCCTTTTATACTTGCCTATCGACATCGGGGGTCCTCCTTTTATACTTTCCCATCGAAATCGGGGGTTAGAGAAAACGGTTTTAGGAGGACCTCTTTTCGCCCCGATGTACCTCTAGAGGCGACACGCGTCCATGGATGAAACCATGACGATTTTCCCCGGCCCACCCTCGACTGATTAATCTTTGCGCTACTTCAATCGTCGATATGAGCTTCAACCGTTGATCTGGATCGCTCTAAGATCTACGATCCACCTTGATCCAACAACTTTTGACATCGGGGGTTGGATAAAGTGGTTTTAGTCAGACTGATTTTCGCCCCGATGTACCTCTAGAGGTGCCATGTGTCCACGGATAAAACCATGATGGTTTTCCCCGGCCCGCCTTCGAGTGATTATTTTTCGTGCTGCTTCATTCCCCGATATGCACCTTAGCCGTTGATTCGAGCTGCTTTCAAGATCGACGGTCTGTCGAGTCCTACCTTTCGCGCCTCCACTATACTTGTCCATACGTCGCCAGATATAACCTGATCCTCCAAACTATCATACTTCCATAGAAATATAGTTCTTTGCTAAAATTTTGCAACTTGGATTCCATCCGAAAATTGTTATGGTGATAACAGGCCCCAAAGCATAAACCCGAGCCAAACAAACACAACCAACAACCCACGAACCAATGAACCAACGAACAAGCAACAACCACTGAACCAGTAAACAACATATGTATCTCCAATGATTACGAAACTGCAGCCAAAGCACAGAAGGAACCAAAAACATACGACAAGCATGCCGCTAAAAATAAGCAAACATTCTTACTTGAAAACTGCAAACACTGAACAACAAACAAAGAATAGAAAATGAAACTATGGCATGGAAACTTACTCTGAAACGATGAAAGGCAGAAGCGCAGATCGAATTGCGAACGAAACAACAACAAGCAGCAACCGATGAACCAACGAAGAAGAAGCACTCACCGAACCAGTAAACAATGTATGTTGCTTCAACGATGACAAAATTGCATTGCAAAGGTAGAAGAAGGATGAAACATACAATGCCTATTCAACTTGCAGTGGACAACAATATTGTGAAAAACCACTGCAACACTGTATGGAAAATTTTGAGGAAAAATGTATTCCGAGAAGTGTATTTAGATAAACATTTAAGGCTGTCAGGATGTCTAAGGACCTCGTGGTATGCAAACATTTAAGCTATCAGGCCTGTTGGAGGACCTCACGTCATTTAAACATATAAGTTGCTAGGCCTATTCAAGCACCTCAAAAAAAGTGTCAATACATTTCAATACAAATACATGCGGCAAGGACGTTATAAACTTTGGAATTCTCAATCACTATAAATCTTGGTTATCTAAACATTTCAATATGATTAGTACAAATAAAAACTTAGGGATATATTCAGCTAGCAGAAAAGGCTAACACAAACATTCAAACTAATGCTAGCATTAATCCACCTTCAAGCAATACATAGGAAAAATATATGATTCAAAAAGACTATATACGATAAACAGTTTGGATATGTTGCCATATAAAACATTGGGAATAGCGAAGCCAAAAATAAGACCTCCAATCACATCAATACATATATGGTACTTTTTATTATATTAAAATCTATGTTTTTAGTTCCCAAGATCCAACAATAGGTATTATGCAAATATTT